>CM076579.1:174885927-175075642 GCA_034641835.2 Pinus albicaulis
TATGCACCAATTTCTTGCCTCCTAACAGCCTGCCTCCACTACGCAATCCCTGCTGAAGTAGACCCCTGAATGAATTTGAATTGGCCTTGCCTTCACTGCGCAATCCTCATTGGAATCTCCAATGTGTGTCAAATGCATTGAATGCATCACTATAGTCACAACATATAGTCCATCTCACCCTTTCACCTATCTCTCCACTGGGTCTCCACTGGAACTGACATGCAAGTAGTTAACTGTTGTATTTGTTCAGTTGCAAGTGATTCTCTACTTGTGAATTAATTAAATAATTAATTCACTAAACTCTCACTAGTGTATCTTCATTTAGAACTAGATACAACAAGCACAACTGAGTTTAACTCGCTTAACTGAGTTAAACTAAATAATAGCTCACATAACTACTCTTCCAACTCTGTCACAACTTGCCACTATCAGTTATAACTGATTCCTCCATGCATGAGTCACCAAACACCCTAGGAATTGCATAATTCTTTTAGCCCACTGATTTTCCAAATCTGTTCACTGAAATAAAGTGCTCCAAGAGAATAAGTCGATATTTATTGTCGGATTATTATTAAGGGCTAATAATGATCGACATGCATCTATTTTTAGATTTGCGATCTATAAATAGACTTCTCCCAATCTTCTAAAAATATAATCTCATCTATTTTTCCAACTTGATCAACCATCTACAAATAGCTTCCTGCTACTTATATAATATGCTCACCGTGTCTAAAAATATACATACACCTAAAAATAGTCTGCAGGCCCCACTTAGTGAAGGTGCTTAATTTTCACTAAGCTCATCATCTTGTTGAATCTCAACACTATTCACACAGGATGAGCTACTGGATACGAGAGGTAATATTAGTGTTTTATTTAAATTAATATAGTTTCATTTTATTTTATTAATTAATTAATTAAAATTATCAAATTTATTCTAACACGTTCTTTAACTTGTTTTATTAAATTGTCTAATTATTGTTGTGTACTTTTATATATTTTGTAGATATTGGGTCATTCTTTGGCGATGATATTCCACTGCCAACGAATGATCTAGGTGTAGATCATGTCGACGAGGAGATGGCGAAGGTGGAGGATCAGGGTGACAGACCTGGTCCTCATCGGGCGCAGATACCCGCGGGTGTGAGGCGTAGCCCGAACACCCGTTTTAGGATGGAGTTGGGTGACCAACTCTTTCGACTCCTAGTTGAGGAGGGATTCAGGTCAGTTACGATCAAATGTATATAGGTTGTTTGTAGGCTGACACAGATCTAGAGAGGCATGCCCTGTGATATGTTTACCCTCAGGCGGCATATCGTTGGAGCTACTAGAGCACTAGCACAAGCGAGGAGGGGTAGGAGTGGTGGAGATGAAGTACGACAGAGAAGGGCATCATCTAATGATCATGATCACGAGGGGAGTGATCATCATTCTAGACTCCACCTCCTCCACCACCTCGCACTAGAGATGATGATGATGATGAGAAGCCTACAACACCCAGTCATGATCATGAGCAGGCATCGTCTGAGCAGTCTTCACCATATCAGCAGACACGTCCTAGTACTAAGCAAGCACCTGATCCTAAGGAGGGATCAAGTCCATCTAAGGAGGCAGGTCCATCGACTGAGCAGGCTGTCGCACCATCCACTGAGTAGGTTGGACCATCCACGAGTCATCAGCAGGCACCTCCAGATCAGCAAGCACGTGATCATCATCTATCTAAGCATGTCGAGGTTGCACCATCGACTGAGCAGGCCTCGACTAATACTAGTATTGATGTAACACCAGATATTTCACATTTATATGCAGTTATATTACAATTGTATATTTTTTACATTATATATATATATATATATATATATATATATATATATATATATATATATATATATATATATATATATATATATATATATATATATATATATATATATATATATGGTCCATGCATTTTATGTTCATGTTGGATATGTACTTAATTCACATGTTGGTGTTCATCATGATGTGTATATTGTTAGGTCATGTTAGATATGTTCATTTAATGTACATCTTGCAGATAGATGTGTATGTGATAGCAGTTATTTTACATGAGATGTATATGTGATGTTTGTGTTGTGGTGATGTTATACAATGCTTGTGTTTTGTTAGATGATCATGATCATAATGATTAGATAATGTTAGCGAATTTGAATGTGTTTTTTAGTCGAATATGATGTTTGTACGATGGTTATCATGATCGTGATGTTTATTTTTAATATTAAATCATGAAATTTATTAAATATTGTGTCGAGATTGTAATTGAAATTTTAATTTTAATTGTGTGTAAAATTGTAAAATTTTAATTGTATTTCTAATTGTAATTTTAATTGTAATTGTATGTAAAATATTTGTAAAATTTTAATTGTAATTGTAATATTTAATGTATTGTGAAATGATTGTAATTGTAATTTTAATTGTAATTGTCTGTAAAATATTTGTAAAATTTTAATTGTAATTATAATATTTAATATATTGTGAAATGATTGTAATTGTAATTGTATGTAAAATTGTAAAATTTTAATTGTATGTAAAATCCTAAAATTGTAATTGTAATTGTAATTGTAATTTTAATTTTAATTGTCATTGTATGTGAAATTGTAAAATTGTAATTGTAATTGTAATTTTAATTGTAATTGTATGTAAAATATTTGTAAAAATTTAATTGTATTGTGAAATGATTGTAATTGTAATTTTAATTGTAATTGTATGTAAAATTGTAAAATTGTAATTGTAATTGTAATTGTATGTAAAATTCTAAAATTGTAATTGTAATTTTAAGTGTTTGTAAAAATGTAAAATTGTAATTGTAATTGTATGTAAAATATTTGTAAAATTGTAAATGTAATTGTAATTGTATTGTGCAATTGTGCAATTGTAATTGTAATTGTATGTATTGTCATCATTCAATTTTATTAAAACTTTTAAATTTGGAAATTTGTAAAATTGTAAATTACTACTGTAAAATGTATACAGTAAATATTGTTAAATTACCATAATTATAAATTTATAAATTTGTATGAATATAAATAATTGTTAAATAATAAATCTAGATTAATAATCTGAATTTTTGTAACATAATAAAGTTTAGAAAATAATGCAAATAAATTCATGTTAGGAATTATCATTATCTTACTATGATCTTACATACCAAAAATAACAGTATACATTTTGAAGATATCATTCACACATATTTAAAGCAATCAAGTAGTTGTATTATTTTAGGAGTTGACATTATAAAAAAAAATTAACTTTATATAGTACGCCATTGTTTTCAAGATCAACATAATTGCAAATTATCAAATGAAATGATTTTAACATTAACACAATGCAAACCAATTAATTCAAAATACATATTATAATGTTTCAAAAAAAAGATTCTTAGTTATAAGGTAATTAAGTCCTCTTCTTTATAAAAACCCATCTTAAAAAATATAAATGATGAAATAACACATGTACCATATCACTCTCGGTTCTCATGATCACCCTCATTATCTTCCAGCTCGCTTGGCATGATAACACTATTGTTATCAAAAATATGTTTTGATCTAGGGTCATGTCTCAATACAAACTACCAATCCTGTCCAACACATCTGGGTAAAAAAACACATGGTTGCAGTGCTTTTGGAAAACATAGGGCTCTTTAGCTTCATCCCACATCTTTCTAGAGTTGATACATATTAGTCTACTATTGTGATCTTCCTTTACATTGTTCCAATCAAAGGTGTCCCACCACTTGCACCTAAAAATAACACATTGGAAAGAAGAGAAATCAACTTCAATGATCTCTTGTATCTTTCTAACGTAACCTAACGTCCCTCGTACTAGGTTTTGATCACAGTGGCTAGCTCGACTAGATTGATCGAACTTGACTTCTACTCCACAGTCTTGTGTCATGTGTACATCAACAGCATTTTTTTGTTCATCTACCAGTGGTTGTAAGTAGACATCCATATTCTTCACTTGTCTTCTACTAGGGACTATGAGAGCCAACATAAGATGTTCATTCTTCACGGACAACCATGGGGGGCTATTTTTATTGATCACTACTATAAGCCAAATAGAATAGTTGGTGTTCTGGAGGGAATATGGGTTGATGCCATCCATGGCTATGCCGAGTCGTAGATTCTATACTTCATTCTTGAATTTTTAGGGCCATGTATCCTCTATATGCTTCATGGCTATTGAATCTATTGGGATTTGCAAACTCTCAACTAACTTACATGTGAGGCATGCCATCCTTGCAACATAGCTAATTATTTGCAATGAAAGAGTCTTTGAATCCTTGGGATTATAGGCATGTGCCTCAATATCTTAAAAGGAGGACCACGTGATTTACCCTTCTTTTTTTATTTATCATACCTTTCATGCCCGCATTTTAGCCATATCTCTTGGTCTGCATATTCTCCTCTATATAGAATACAATCATTTGTACATGCATGATATGATATGTACTCAACACCCAACATTTACAACAATTTATTTGCCTCTTCACAACTACCGGGCAAGACATTATCACTCGGAAGAACCTTGTCTTTGAATAACATGTAGTTGGTGATCATGGACATTATCAAATGTACATTAATGCCGATATAATTATTAATGTTCATAAAATTGACCATTTGTAATGTTCATTGTGTGATTATATTTCTCAAAATATAAGGGAGGACTTGATGGTGAATTACCTCAAAAATTCCAAGAAACATGCTTTCAAAAAGACAAACTTTGGTTTCAAGTTGTACAGTAACATCGTTGTCCCCAACTCAGTATACTTTCGCTGACCTCCAGGTCCAAAGAGAGGGGTGGTGGAAGAAAATTTAAGGCTTTCGAAAAAGGTATCAGTGATATGAGCATCATCCCCTAGCTAATCATTGTTCTAGAATGCATCTAACAACATTGTCTCCATGGCAATCGTATCCCTTAAGTAATCATCCTTACCAACCTATATTTGATTGCCTCCATTGCTAGCTTGTGAAGAACTACTATTGTTGTAGTCATTCCTAATTGGTGAATCTGGACGTAGTGGGAATTGAATAAGTGGTTGATTCAATCATTCTTGGTATCATTCCTCTCCAAGTTTTTCTCTTAATTCAGCCTTCTCTCGATTTGACATTGTCTTGGGGCGCAACGGAAGATGGTAGGTAGGTCGCTCATCATCACTAGAATCCTAATAATCTCAAAAAATATATTTGAACATGATTAGTACAAAATCTATTATATCAATTAGTAATCACGTTGACAATGCATGATTAATTTGTTTGACATTGAAATAATTACATTAATATACCAAAAAATTATTATTACCATCATTGTCCCAGGATTGTGGCTAGAAGATGCAATGTTAAAATTGGCAGGGCGAAGCAGTTGTCCATTTTCATCTACGAAATATGCCTTGTGGTATGCTGCTCCTTATGTTCTCCTGATAAGAGCTTCTGATGTTTTGGAGTTGTTTGAATATTTTTTGCATCTAAACTCAAATCTGAATCTACATGAACTTTCAAATTTGTATACATTAATTTTATTCATCTGATCGACATGGATAAAAAAATAAATTCAATTAGATAATGAAAATATAAATAAAATATGAAGTAAATATTACGTCTCGAGATGGATAGGGAGAACTCCATGATGGACTTTGAGAAATATTATGGAACGAGATGGATTTTGAAGAATTGTCCATTTGATATAATTATGATATTTTCTCCCTGCATTTGAGAAAAATCAACAATAAATTTGTGTATACATAACTAAAAGTAATTTTGGTGCCTTAAAAATGTACTTATTGTTATTGGTGCTAATGTACAATTAATCGCACCGATGCGTTTTAGTTACTGTGCACCGATGTTGTGTTATTAATTGTAGAAATTATACAAACATACGTATATCAATGGATTCAATCCGATGATGCGATCTACTAAAGAAAGATATTGAATCCTTCTACAAATCAATTGTGGAAAATAAACATGATCGCCAATCACAACAAGTAAAGAAAGAATCAAATCAAACCACAACACAGATAATTTCATGGGGAAATATTACTACTCAAAACCCCTCTATCATATATTGTATATTCCACAAGGAATCATGAAACAATTACAATGCACTCTTCTCACAAGAGTCTGTTGCAATCTGCCTATCATCTCACATTGATCCAGACAAAATCGGGCCAACACTTAGCCAATTCTTAGCCTGTCTTCAGCCTGCCTTGCTCATGAAATTCCTAATGAATGCAATCCCTATTCCTTAGGAATTTCATCCTTCCTCAACTGCGCTAGTATCATGGGAAATCATGTGGTGTTTTAACTTCATCAAGGCAGTTTGCTAATATCACAACTGATAGTCGACTTCCCTTTAACCTTTGTCTCAACTGGGTCTCCACTAGAACTGACATGCATGCAACTATTAATAGTAAATCATCAGTTGCATGGCATATCACTGCATCTGAATTAAATCTGATTTAATTCACTTGATCTCTCACTAGTGCGACAAACAATTACAACTAGTTCAACTGACTTTAACTCACCTAATTGAGTTATCTGTTTACTCATGCATTAAACTCATGCACTTAACTGCAACTTAAACTCTAAAACACATAGAATCACTTTGCATGCCTCACCAACTACCCTCAACTCGAAATTCATGAGCTCACTAAGTCTATCACACTCAGTTAACTAAATAATAAGTGTTTATAAGATAAGATTACAATTTATAGTCCAATTTAATTAAGGGATAATTAAATTTGACACATATCCAATTTATTAATTAAATTTAATTTCACACTAATGTATCGCTATGACCCACCACTACACAACCTGTGGTCCCACACTAGTGTAGGTGCTATCATTTTTATTCCGAATGCAAATTTCATTTTTCTTGTTGCAAATTTCAACACTCCCTCTCAACAAGAAAGGAATGGCCTTGCATGCGCACAAACACTTCTCTAGTGTTTCTGCGCTCTAGAATCTGACACCACTATTGACATTTGCATCCATGCACTTTACATTGTTGCCAACTCTAATATGTGCTCTAGAATCTGACACCTGTCGCACTGATTTTTGTCCTCCTAACATCTGACTGCATCAATCCAACTGATCCTGCTACTAGTGTACTATGGGCTCCTCATAGCCAGGTTTGATCCATGAGACGCACCATCTTAATCAACCCTGCCCAAATTTCTTCTTGGGATTAATTTTCCACATCACCCCACCTAACACCTGGAGGTATAGCTGCATGTACTCCCTCTTCCCATCTGGCTCGAAATTTCTTTGCTTGAGTGGTTTCTTCCACTCCATGATCCTCCGCATGTGGCTACTGCACATCTTGAGGTTCATTCTTTGGAACCAAGAGTTCCTCATCTGCATGCAAATCTAGCTCCCTCTCAAGGGACAATCGCATGGCTTCATCACACTTCCCCATGGTACATCCTTTGCATCTGCTTATCTACACAAGAGTGCCCTTTGGAAGCTCAATAGAAATTTGTTGCATGACCTTCCAAGCTCCATGGTGTAACTCACGCTCATCCTGGCTCACCACTTTCTCTGCTTTACCTATCAATTATGCGCAACCATCTACATCAATTTTATAGAGATTCTTCACACGAATCCCAATATTCTTGGCCTTTCCTATGGCTTTGTGTCGAAGGAAAGCTTTTCCTTCACTAAAAACCATAGCATAGCCTCTATCCTCCAACATTGTGACTGAAACTAAATTTTTCTTCAAGCCTAGTACATGCATTACATATTTTAATAAGAAGGGTTTACTTGACTGTCTCTGGAAGGTAACTGTACCAATCCCGGTAGCTCTGTACCATCTGTCATCACCCATTTTGATATGCATCTGGAGGTCCTTCTCCTCCAAGCTACTGAAAAGTTCTTTGTCTCCTTTCATGTGGAAATATGCACCACTATCTAAGTACCACCCTGATCCCATCGCACTCGACACCATGCATGCGATCAGTAAGAATTCAAGCTAAAATTGTGAGGCCAAAGCCTCACCAGCTGCAGATCCTGAAGCCTTCTTGTTCTTGTTCTTTTGTGGACAATTAGTGGCATAATGTCCATGCTCGTGACAGTGCAAACACTTCACTCTGGACATGTCGCGCTCCTTGCCTTCTTCGCCAGTCTCAGATTTGGAATAGGATTTCTTTCATTTCCCCTTCTTCACCTTACCAGCTAAAGTGAAATTTTCTTCATCATCTTCCTTAGATGAAGATAAATCCCTAGTATTCTGCTTGAATTATTCTTACACCAAATCTGACCAAAGTCGTTCCCAATCTGGCAGCTTTTCCCTCCCATTGACAGAGTCTTGATAACTATGCCAACTCTTGGGAAGTTCTAGAAGAGCTAGGCTCACCAAGTCATCCTCTGCGATATTAATTTTGATGCTCCCAAGCTCATCCTGAATTTGGAAAAAATTTGTTAAATATATCGGAATAGTGTCGACTTTCTCCATTTTCATTTTCCTGAGCTTGTCCTGTAGTGCCAATTTTCTATGATCACTGTTGCTCTGAAAAATATCTATCAAAGCCTTCCACATTTCATATGGATTCACTTTGCCATGGATAATTGAGACAATGTGGTCTCGTACTCAGTCCAGTAAGATCCTCCTCGCCCTTGCAACCTTCTTTTTCCAAGCATCAAGATTTACAGCATCTGCTACAACGGGTTTGGGAATGTCATTAACAATGATTTATTTCAACCCATTATCCTCCAGTATTGCCTCCATCCTATCTTTCCACACAATATAATTGGAACTACCCTTGAGTGCATAATCCAATCTCAATCCATTGAAAGCCATTTTGATCCTGATTCACCTATCGCACCAAGAATACTTTTGAAAATTTGAATTCTATTCAGTCACAAACTCAGCTTCTCCTCCACTATAGTGAATTCTTGTGCTCTTATACCATGTATAAATTATACAAACATATGTATATCAATGGATTCAAACTGATCATGCAATCTACTAAAGCAAGATACGAAATCCTTCTACAAATCAATTTCGGAAAATAAACACAATCGCCAATCACAAAAAGTAAAGAAAGAATTAAATCAAACCACAACACAGATAATTTCTTGGGGAAATATTACTTCTCAAAACCCCTCTATCATATTTTTTATATTCCACAAGGAATCATGAAACAATTACAATGCATTATTCTCACAAGTCTTTGCTGCAATCTGCCTATCGTCTGACACTGATCCAGAAAAAATCGGGCCAACACTTAGCCAATTCTTAGCATGTCTTCATCTTGCCTTTCTCATGCAATTCCTTATGAGTGCAATCCCTATTACTATAGGTCAATTTTTGCATCATTCCCCATGACCTGGTCAAACTGGACATCATCCCCAATAAAGTCACCAATTTGTTATCTAGAATTATGATCTACTGATAAATCAAATTCCCTAAATGTGGTGTTATGCATTTATAACAACATATTAAAGACTTTGCAAACACTTTCTCTAAGAGTAAATAGACACACAGAAAGATATAAGGACCAAGGAAAATTTTAAGAACCCCCCTAAATTTATATGTATAATAATTGGGCGAATCCCCATGATACATAGGAAAAATGGAAGGCAATTTTATTAATAATATCATATTTATATATAATTTTTTTGGCGAATCTCTCACGATATTATATTATCTTGTAAAATCATGGCGAATAACCAGTACAAATGGTGAATCACTAGTACAAAATGGTGAATCCTTGTCTAGTGGAGTTCGGGGTGTTGGTTCCAATGAAGATATGGTAGTTGAACCAGGAGTTGAAGGAAGCAAACCACTGAGACCAAGCATGGCACATGGTGACTCGTGAGGGAAGTAGTTCTCGTGCAGTTTGGAAAACGCATTCTTCTATTTCTGCTAAGTTTAGTTTTGTTGCTCATGCTACTACTAGCACTGATATTGACATTGGAGAGGAGTTTGAGGAGTCCTTGGACTCTGAGCCAAATGATGTTTATGTAGCTCCTGGTGATGATCCCATGTGTAGTAGTGGTGATGAGTTTGATTAGTGATCATGAAGGCAGCAGAATATTCAAATTTAAACAGACCCATAACAAAAAATCCATGAAGAGAAAACTCTAGCAAAAATATTATTGTGAAAATCTAGATTCTATAGAATTATTAGAACTCCCTACTGCTCTGCAAATAGATCCATGAGATTAAGAATATGGTAAAAATATGGGGACCGATATGTTTTATGGGAAGGAAAACTATTCATGTTCAAATTCTTTCAGATGCAGAGACTTGATAGTTTTCAGTGAAGGAAATATTTCTGAGCTTAGGGATTTCTCAAAACCTTTTTTAGAGAGAGCACTGCAATGTATGAAGTTATATTATAATTTTATAGGTTATATGATGTCGATTCATAAAAAGGTGTCTTTTGAACAACTAATTAACCCACATTAATCATCAATCCGGGAGCGTCTTTTTATTCCAAGAGTGTACTCTGTATGAGGCTTGCAATTGTCTAAGAGCCATGCTCTGAAGATGTAGTATAAGATAACGAAATCAAACGTAACCAATGCTTGAAAAGAAACCTAATTACAGTGACATGAATGGAAAGATTAAACTACTCCAATCTTTGTAGAACATCAATCAGGGATGCAGTAGCAGTAACTCTTTCCCTTAGAAATCGATGCAAGATGACCAATCTGGGGACTAGGAAGCTAAAGCCTCTATCCTCTACAGTTGGAGATCTTAAAGAAATCAAACCGAAAGCAGATTTGATGAAAGAAACTTAAACAAAACGCAATCTAAAAAAGGAACAGCAATGTATGACTACAACTAATCTGTCTACCTGTCAAAGATTATAAATAAGTAATGACAGAAATGGAACAGCAACGTGAATTGAGCAGCAATTACAATTCTAACATATTCAAGGCATTAGATTTCTATGCTTCAACCCTATCGACAGCTTCTCACCACGCAACCATCAATCATAACATATTAAAAACTAAAGGAACAGCAATTCAAATTAGATACGAGTCAATGAAGCTTTTATGATAACAACGAAATAGTAGAACAACGAATTATGATTATTATAAAGAAACGAAACATCGATGACTCTGTATTTGATCCGATCAACAATAAACCAATTCAAACATGAAATGCACTCCACACGATAGTAAACAAAGATTAGAATACAAAGAGCAAAGTATTTCCACCAGAGCCGGGCACTTAGCGCCAGTGAAATACTGCTGGGCTAATTCAGAATTGCAGAAGGTAAATAAAACGTGTGCTTTGTATTAAACCAACAAAAAGTCTTACAGAAAGGTTTTCTCTCAAACAGAGAATTAATATAACAGAGAAAACGTAAAGTCTTTCGACCGATTCCCAATAATAATAACGATCTATCCCCCATCACTAAAGGACGTGGTATTATATATCAATTCTTCGATAGACCAATCAAAGAACAAGATAAGTTTGAACAGTGATCCCTCGGGATCGAAATATCTTGAGGGATTCGCTCCTCTATGTTTAGTCACCGTTCTGTTTGTGCTGACTGAGGCCGAGCTGTTCCCTGCCTTTTCTGGGCTATTCGTTCAGATCTCCCTACCTTTGGATGGATATGATTCAATGCTGATGGAGCAGCAGTTAGATTGTTCTCAACCACGCCTTTGGTACATCTGTTCACCTCTCTGAATTCCTGTTTGTCAACCAAAACATAGCTTTTAGTCATCTTTTCATAGTAATCATAAACCTTTCCAATTCTATTGTAATTCCTATGATAGATTACCTTTTCAAGGCAAACAGGAGTAGATTTATGATAAAGAATGAGTAAATATACGATAATTTCATACCTCTTTCACTTCCCAACATACCCCCCTGCTTAATCATTTTCATGCCCTCATGAAGACTATAGTTCACATGGAGAGCAATCAAAGAATAAGCCGAATAAGGTTTGTCATCCACAGGTCTAAAACCATGGAGTGCAGCTAGTTCCTCAAAAGTATGTTCTGTCTGTCCTTCAGGAAGTTCATAAATAGCTTTGTAATCCGAAGCAGGGTACCATACAATAGGGCTGAAAAATCTACATCCTAACCAATACGGTCCTTCTTTTAAAACAAGATGGCTATAGGAAATGAGACGGTCTGCAGCTAGCCCAAAGTTTCTATAATTAAATGGTTCCCTATTTTGCACATTCTGATTCGAGGTTCTCCACCGGACTTTGGCTGCTATGTAGGCTTGGTTTCTAATGGATGAAAAATAATTTGTTCCATTCAAAATGACTGATTTATGGACAGGCCCTAGAGTTTGGGTAATGCCTTCCCTTGTCATCAAGCGTTTTTATCTAGCCCAAAATTGAAGTGGGTTATGAGGTTCACTTCTGACCCATAGATCTAATCCATTTTCCTGTCTTTGAAAAGCGTTATAAGATTTAAGATTTAAGCCATTTTAATTGGTTTACAGCAAAGGAAATGAATGCCTGAAACTGAACATCTCCAATAAAATGGCTAGGGTTTGATTTGCAGTCATTTTCAAGTATTAGATTATCCACATAAAACTCACATAATAAGCGTTGTACTTTGATCCCATAAAGTTTGCAGCATGATATCAAATCATCTATTGTTTTTAGCTCTATGGATTTCCCTGCCCTAACTGCCTTGATCTTTAATTGTAAATATCTTTCTAGTAAAAACAGAGCATAGTTTTTGGCGGGGCATCTACAGGCTAAGACATCAGTATACAAGGAGCAGAGAGTGTCCATTTGAGTGTAGGCTAATTGTATTTGTTTCATTACCTTATCAGCCTTTACCTCTGATTTCCGTCATTTTTCATGAGCTTCAGCTTCTGCTTCATGAATAATTCTCACTTGTTGCTGCAATTCCTGAAATCTTGTTCTTGGGACAGTATCTTCCTCCAATATCTTCCTTTCCATTCAGGCCTGTGTCAATTCTTCCTGAAGTCTGAGCAATGTCGGCTCACTGAAAGTGTGATGACTGCTAGATTGCATATTTCCACTCAAAACTGGTTCCTTTGAAACAGCCTGTGTTGGAACAGCTATTTGTTGCTCTGCATCCTCATGATTAGGCTCAGGTATGGTTTCTTCTGTAACTTGAGGGTTCCTATCAATGGTCACTCTTCTCTTTTTCGAGCTTCTTTTGATCGTAATGCTTCTTTTCTTAAGGGCTCGCTTAGGCATGTATTTTATTCTCAGAACCCTAATGGTCTGCCTGAGATGTTCAAATAATTTATGAATCTTTATTCGCTCCCTTCAAAGCTTCTCAATCGCAGTTGTTTTCTTCTTCTTTGCTAATGGAACAGTCATTCCTCTATCTGCACTCGTTTGTTCAACAGAATTTTGGCCCATATCAGCCATGCCTTCAGTAAAATTCTCTTCTTTTTCTTCTCCTTGGGGCTCCTCTTCTACATTCACGTGCCCTTGGTTCAATTCTCCTAGAATCATATTCTCATTTAACTCTGCAGTTCCCTGGGGGCTTCCAGCTTCAACATTTTCATTCTCCTGCTCACATCCTTCAGGAGAAGCAACCCTAGCTTCGCTAGGGTTTTCTGTTTCATTCGGTTTTTCTCCAACTGTTTCTTTGTCAATATCAGAGTATTATGGTAGTTGATTAATATCTATATTGAGGTCCAAGGGACTATGCAGCTGTGCATAATCACTCATATTGGCCAAAATCTGGGCCAATTGATCTTCCTGTAAAGGGCTTACGATAACATTCTCAGGCAGCTCTGTTTCATCCTTATTGCTGCTATGATTGTCCTCATCCTCCACATCGGTGTGATAACTTCCTTCCTCTTCATCTGAATACCGAATTTCACCCTCAACTTCTTCTTCTCCAGAATCTCCTTTGATTCCTTCTTCCTCATTATCTCCTTCCTCTACACTGGGTTTTTTTTCGCTACTGGATTGGTGGCTTATTTCTTCTTCGTCCGAGTAGCGAATTTCTCCTTCCAATTGTTCTTCCTCATCAGTCTGAGGGCTTACTTCCTCTAATTTCTCTTCTTCGTTAGTGCGAGGGCTTACTCCCTCCAATTGTGGAGGTTGTTCCTCCTCTGAGCTGTGCAATTCCAGGGGTTGGCTACTGCCAGGAAGTTCTTCCACCATCTTTCTAATTCATTTCAACTGGCGAGGCTGTCTATGAGTAGAAGGCTCGGCAATTGAGCCGACCATCCTCTTCCAATTTGGAGTAGGTAGAGCTAACCCTCCATCGATGGAAAATATTAATTCTTCCCAGCTGGTCTATTGTTGGGCGAGGCTATGACTCACTATTAAATGAATTAAAAAATGGTGGTTGACCACCATATCTTGAATGTTGGGCTTTCCTTATACCACGAGCAGTATCATGCAACAAATAATTTAAAAATGCAGGGAAATTAATGGTGCATTTCTATTTTAGTACGGCTAGCAGCTTAAGGTGGCGAGGTCTTACCACATCCTTTCTTCTGTCGCACGTTATGTAAGCCTGCACAATTTTGGCTAATTCTATCCATGGCTCTCCTAATGATGATGGCTGGACTCCTTTACCTTTGATGACTAACGTCTGACTGTCATCTTGAAAAATTTGTATGGCTTCACGAATCCTAATCTTCTTCTGAGTCCAGATAGTCCCTTGTGCAGGAATGCCAAACACTTCTGCAATTATCTCGTTGGATACAGTGATCTGCCTTCCTCTGACCATGGAGGATCCTTCTTGTAGGTTCAATAAAAATTCGGTGGCCACAGCTTCATGGGGTTGCTGCATTCTCAAGAAATATGTAATCCACCCCAGTCTTTCTAAGATTGTTCGTGCAGCATCAGAGACGATCAATACTTGCGGTTCATTGCGAATTGGCCGTCCTCCCATTTCTGTGTTCTGTTAATTTTCTCAACACACAGTAATCACAATGGAACAGCATAGCACATTTCATTGAGAATTTGTTATTTCCTAAAATACAGGGGTTTGGTTCAAATATAGATAAGAAAATCTTGGAGTTTGATTTGCATGCAGACATCCGCGCCCCCCGAATGAATGAAAGGTCATCCTCGACCGTCAATTAAGAATAACATGTGTGGCACAGCAACAGTACAGCAGTAAAAAGCGGCCGTAATTATGATACGTTCAATCAAATTGCAGCAAATACTGAAATCAATGCATGTAATAAATCGTTGATAAATAGAAAATCGTTTCATAATGATTCAAATACAAGGAGAAGGGACAGCATATGATAACCATAAGTATAATTGTGTTATTTACCACTTTGGATTAATATGATCAACTTATAATGATTTTCATGTGTAATAGGTTCGGAGATAAAGGTAAGGGATTCATATTTTAATTTTACATTTAAATAAAGATATAGGAAAAAGGGTTAAATATAACTATTGATGTGTATAAGTGTGACTCCAATACCATCAGCAGAGCTCTGCTGCCTACAGTTGTCCATAACCTTGACAGAGTTGCTTTCTTACCCACGGAACCATTGTCCTTTATGTATGCTGAGAAAGTGCTTTTTATTGATTATCATGACGGAGGCCATTGTGCTGGCTTGGTGACCAGATAAACCACAACGCCGTTCATGGGGAAGAAGTGAAAGGTGGGCAGGCCGGCTCATGATGAGACCTCTTGTTCCAAGGACTTCTTAATTTTTTCAATTTGTCTGTTGGACCATTTCCCTAGTTTGGTAGCCATAATGGGAATGCCACTTCACTACCTTCCCTATGATCACGGTAGGTTGGCTCTTGCTGAGACCCCCTATTCTCCATCTGCAAAATCATTATTAATGAAATATATATTTTTTCTTCTTTTCTTTTACACACAACACTTTTCCTCAGTTAATCATAAGGGATGTCTCATCACTCCTTAAGAGTAGGGATGGTGGAAGAAGTTTGAACATCTCAATAGAAAGAAGCATGCCCTTATTCTTATTCCATAGATAAACATCAAAGAAAATTATAACATGTGGGAAAGAACCAATCATGATAAAAATAGTTGATCAGATTAATTCTATGGTAATAAAATAGCAAAGTTATGTTATTGATCATGCCCCTTTTTCCTTTTTTTTTTCTCATCATTACTAGATAATTTTCATGAAAAGATGACGATTTCTTTTGATTTTTTGATTACAGTAAGCTTTAATTTGTATGATTGTATATAAATGATATATTTGCCTTCAGAAAAGTAATAAAAAATGCAACATGCTGGCTTAAAACAAAAAACAATCCACACAAAAAGTGTTGTTCCTTTTAAAATGAACAGCAAAAACAATCTACGGAACTGTTGTTCCTTTCTAAAGGAACAGCAAGAAAATACTCTGCGAAGGTGTTGTTCCTTTGGAAAGGAACAGCAAGAAAATAATCTGCGGAAGTGTTGTTCCTTTGGAAAGGAAAAACAAGAAAATACTCTGCGGAAGTGTTGTTCCTTTGGAAAGGAACAGCAAGGGCGTTTCTGCGAAACTGCTGTTCCTTTCAAAAGGAATAGCAGAGTGTTGTTCCTTTAGAAAGGAACAGCAAAACAAACGAAATAAACAGAAAAATTTGTTTTCAAAGAAATTGGATTTCATGAAACAACGATGAAGAAGTAAAGAAGTAATATGAACCGAAAGCCTAAAAACAAATTCCATAAAACAACAAGCGAAAAACGAAAAAAATGCTTTATGTACAAAAATTTTAAAAAAAAGAAGTGATTTATCAAACTAGTGCCAAGGAGGATTTCTCCCCTTCAGCAAGAATCTCCATTGTAGAATCTCCCCAAAACTGTTGGTAAAAGGATTCTCGAGTGAGCGGTTTATGATACAATCGTACTCGATGACCGTTTACCTTAAAGGAATGTCCAGATCCGTCGATGGTAACTAATGTAACAATGCCATTATCGTGCACCTTCTATATTTCATAGGGTCCAAGCCATCGTGTCTAGAGTTTTCCTAGGAAATCCTGGAACCTGGAATCATATAGGAGTGCCCAATCTCCTTCGTGGAAGATCTTTCCTTTGATATGGGCATCATGCCATTTGGCTCTCTGTTGCTAAATTAATGTTGTGTGCTGAAGAGCAGAGAGCCTAATTTCATCCAACTCATTAATTTGCTGCAGTCTTTTAGCCTGGGCTTCATTTAGATCTAGACCCACCTTTTGATTTGTTCTTAATGTTTGAATCTCGAATTCTATAGGAAAGATGGGTTCCTTTTCGAATACCAATTGGTATGGTGAATATCCTGTGGTAGGTCTCCACGTTGTTCGATATGCCCACAATGATTTTGGAAATCTGTAGGCCCAATCTCATCTATAAGAGGCAACTGTTTTTGTTAATATACATTTCTTTTACTTTGTTCGTGCTCTCTACTTGGCCATTGGCCTGTGGGTGATATGGACTCGTAATATTGTGCTGAACGTGGTAGTTTTGCAATGTTTCAGCTAATTTGTTACCTATAAACTGTGGTCCTCCATCTATGATTATATCCCTTGGGAGGCCATAGCGCACAAAGATTTGGGAAAGAAATTGTATTACAGAGTCTTCTGTAGCTTTTGAAAGAGCTTATGCCTCAACCCATTTGGTGACAAATTCAGTTGCAACTAGGATGTACGTTTTTTGGTTTGATGGGGGATTAATAGGACCAACAAAGTCGAGGGCCCAATGTTCAAATGGTTCAATCACTAGTTAGGGATTCAGAGGAATTTCGTTAGACTTCCCAGGTCGACCTGCCCTTTGGCAGCTATCACAGGCCTGCACGAATTTTTTAGCATCTTTAAAGATAGTAGGCCAATAGTAGCCTGTTCGTAAAACTTTGTGGGCAGTTCTACGATCTGCAAAATGTCCACCACACTGTCCATCATGGCATGCTTTCAAGATGTCAAATACCTCATCCTCCCTAACGCATCTCCTTATTTTCATATCTACACCTGTATGAAATAGGTAGCCTCCAATCCAGGAGAAGTGGGTACTGCGATGTATTATTTGCTTACGTTCATTAAGAGACAGATGTTTAGGTAATTTACCTATTGCCAAATAGTTCACTATATCAGCATACCACGGTGTTCTGATAGTAACAACGAAGAGATTTTCATCTGGAAAGTGGTCTTCAACTGCTTCTATATCTGTTGGCTTTGGAATTCTTGACAGAAATTCAGCTACAGAGTTCTCTTTCCTAGGTCGATCTCTGATTGTGATGTCGAATTCTTGCAGTAAAATTAACCATCTTGTCACTCTTCCGTTTGTAACAGGTTTATTTGCTAAGAATTTAATGGCAGAGTGATCAGTATATAGTACTACAGGATACCCAGTTATGTAATGCCTAAATTTGTTTATAGCATGAACTACAGCTAGAAATTATTTCTCAGTCACAGTATAATTTAATTCAGCCGGGGATAGATTTTTGTTAATATAGTAAATTGCATATGGCTTCTTATCTTCCTCCTGCCCAAGTACTGCTCCAATTATTGTATCTGAGGCATCAGATGAGATTTGGAACGGCAAATTCCAATTTGGGCCCCTCAGCACTGGGGCTGTTGAAACAAGCTTCTTCAGATCATTAAAGGAATTGTCACATTTATCTACCCAAGTGAAATCAACATTTCTATTCAATGCATATAAAGGTGCAGCTATTCGAGAATAATGTTCTATAAATATTCTAGAGTAACCAGAAAATCCAAGAAAGCTACGTACCTCTGTTTGTGTAGTAGGCGTAGGAATTAACAAGAGTATTTGAATTTTATCCGGGTCTACTTGAATTCCAAATGCTGAAATATAATGCCCTAAGATAACTCCTTCGGTCATCATCATAAGACACTTTTCGTTGCTTAAGCAAAGCCTAGTGTCGATACATCTTTGCAATACCTTTTCAAGGTTTTCCAATGCAGGCTCAAAGTCATCCCCATAGGGTGTAAAATCATCCATATATACTTCGAGGCCTTCATTTATTAAGTCTGAAAAAATGCTGAGAATTTCCCTTTGGAACGTAGCAGGGGCATTGCATAGGCCAAAAGGTAAAACTCGGTAGTCAAATGACCCCCATGGACAGGTAAAAGTAGTTTTGTCTTGATCTTCAGGGGCAATCTGGATTTGATTGTACCCACTAAAGCCATCAAGGAAAGAAAAGAATTTCTTTCCTGCCAATGTGTCTAATACCTGGTCAATGAAAGGAAGGGGAAAGTGGTCTTTCTGTGTTGCTTTATTAAGTTCACAGTAATCTACACATATCCTCCACTTTCCATTCTTTTTTGGTACTACCACTATTGGAGAGACCCACTTGCTATCAGATATTGGGTAGATGAAATTAACATCCAATAGTTTTTGTAATTCATCTTTGACAATGTCTTTAAGGTGAGGATTTAATCTCCTTTGAGGTTTGAAAATGGGTCTTGCATCTTTTTCAATGTAAATGTGGTGAGTACACAATTGAGGATCAATTCCTTTCATGTCGGGGTAATCCCATGCAAAGGCTGCATTGTATTTTCGTAATAATTGGACCAATTTCTCTTCTTGTTCAGCAGTAAGATTTTTATTAATATTTAAAGTTTTTCCCAGCTCAATTTCTACAACCTTGTTATTGCTTATAGAAGTAGTAGGTATTGTTTGATCAGGAATATCTTTGAAAGGATATTCTTCTTCTTTATTATCAAATGCTGCTCTGATCATGTGACATTGCAAATGAGATCTGGTCTGTGACTTATTAATAAAATTATTAATGATATCATCCTCTATTTGATCTTTAAAATCAAGAGCATTTTCTATGGTTAGAGGTGATCTCATATTCTCCATAAGGTATGATGCAGGTGGTTTTCTTGTTGTGATTATTGATAGACTTGGCTGGGCTGGGGGATATAGGGCTAAATTCTTAACATAATTTCCCCTTGTAATTGTCATGTTGCCTTGTCAGCATCCAATATAGGCATCGGCAGTTTCCAACCAAGGTCTACCAAGAATTAACGGATGTCCATCTAGTCGATTCTTTGGATTGATAACCAGGAAGTCAGCAGGGTATTCCCAGGAATCTACAAATAACATTACATCTTGCAGTATACCTTCTGGTTTGACTATTGATCGGTCAGCCAATTCCAACAAGGTTGTTGTTGGTTCCAGTGATGTAATGCCAAGTTTTTGACAGGTGGTGGTTGTTAAAATGTTGATTGCTGCCCCCAAGTCAACTAAGGAATTTGGAAATGATTGACCATTGATCTGTAATGTCACTATAGGATTTTCTGGGTCTTCATATTTGATGGTTGTTTCTATTCCTGATAATAAGTCAGATAAGGTACCGACTATTTGGACAGTAGGATTGGTTGTTGTTCTCCTCTTCGGCTTCTTTATGCATAATTCCTTAATAGTTTTTGCATATATAGGAATATCTTGAATAGCTTGGAGGAGAGGGATTTTTATGCACAAATTTTTTAGTTCTCCTAGAAGATCGAAATTAGGTTGTTCTAATGGACGAGGTATAATTATCGTTCTGGGAATGGTGGAGAGGAAGTTGTTACTTATTGTTGATTTCGTTGTTGGTTTTGTTGTTGGACTTCCTTCTCACCTTGTTCTGTTTGTTCTGTAGGTAACAGATCTTCAATGTGGACATCATTGTTTCTCTTTGTTTCGACTATGCGCCCAGACATTAATTGAAGATCATTACATTCCCTCAGTTCAGTTTCTACTTCCAGGGGTTCCATGATTTGAACGGACTGAACTGGCCTATTGTTTGGGTTCGGGTTGGGTTGGGCTAGGAGTTTTGGTCTTAAATTGGTCTGGGGGTTTGTATAAGGAGCTGGCAGTGTAGGTTGAGAGAGAGGAATTGATCCAGCTGGCTGATTTGTAGGTTTTTGCCAATTTCACTGCCAGGCCTGATTCTGGGAAGTAGAAGGGGACCATTGTGTAGGCCAGAAAGGTGGATAGAAAGGAAAGTTAGGCCAATTATTTTGATTTGTTTGATTTGGCCAAGATGTGGGAGGAAATGGTTGTTGTGACCAATTAGGGAAAGATGGTTGATTCTGCCACATCCCACTATATTTTTGAGCATTATATTGAGGAGGTTGAAAAGAAAATGGATCATTTGGCATACCTGATGGTCATGGGTGCCATTGTCGACGTTGATTAAGCAGACATACCACTTCTGATTCTTTTTCTGCCTCCTTATAGACTTCTTTTAGGCCAGGAAGCGAAGGACATCCTTCTGTAGGGTGATCTTTCGTGCAAATGCTGCAGACTTTAATCACATCCAACGGGCATTCTTTGTGGTTGTGCTTCTTTCTACATCTGGGACAGAATATTGCCAAATTCTGCTCTGCTTCTGCCTGTTTCTGTTTGTCTTGCATAATATCGAACTGTGTTGTTAGAGTCCCAAGTATGTCTGTCTTAAAGTCTTCCAGCAGATTTCCAATATCTGCACGAGTCACACCTTCATTAGAGGTCTTATTTTCCCTTGTGATCGTATCACATTCTGCTGATTTCAATCTCGTATTGCCCCTCAAACACCTGATACACAAATCAATGATGTTAGGATAATTTTCCTGATATATATCACCTTTTCCCATAATGTTCAATGTTTCAACCCATTGATATTTCATTCCCCTAATTAATGTAGTTTTCAAAAAATTATCAGGTAAGGTTAAAGATGCATAAGGGGATCTCATAATATTATATTGAAACCGTTACACATACTCTTCCAAGGTCTCATTTGGTTTTTCTGTCATTTGGAATATTTCATATTTTAATTCCCGAGACCTACAATAATCTTGATATTTCTTTAAAAATGCAGCTTTCATATGATCCCAATTAGTTATGACACCCTTACCTAATCCCATAAACCATCGTAGGGCTGCCCCTTTTAATGTAGAAGGGAATAGTTTTAGTTTTTGGGCATCGGTGGTGTAATCGTATCCTCTGCAAAGCACATCAAACTCAAATAAAAACGCATCTGGGTCCTCTGATGTTAAGCCGTGAAATGTAGGAATATGTTGAAGAGGAATAGCTTTCATGGGTGCATTAACTGCAGTATCTACTATAGGATATTGCAGCGTAGAGGTCTGCTGCTGATTTTGGTTTTGGTTCTGGGCCATTTGATCGAAGATATGCCAATATCCCTCTGGGATTTCCAAGGAATTTCTAGGTTGACGAGTAGGGGCAGGAATAGTTTTGAAAACACTCCCTTTATCTGGGATAATAAGTATTTCCTGTCGTCCTACTGTTTGAGGTGATTCAGGACCTTGGTTCTGAATAAGTTGAACAACACTTCCCTTATCTGGGTTGCTTATTATTTGGGCAGTTTCAATAGGAGATTTCAAGTCTGTGATTTCCCCCGTTTCCCCTTCTCCTTCTTGGAGATTACTAGCATTCCCTTCTTGAAGGAAACCTGTGCAAGGATTCTCAATTTCTTGGGAATCTTGCTCAATTCCCTCTGTTTGATTGTGTATCTCAGCAAAGGCTTCAAATGGTGATTCTGTAGCCAGAAGGGAACTAGTAGGTTGTCTATAAGTAGTTCTTTTAAATCCTACTGATGGTTGAGATTCATTTCTTTTAAAGATTTCGTCAATAAAGGTTGTGCGCCCAAGGGTCACCGATCCCTTAGGTTTTTCAGTTTTAGGAGGAATTTTGTTTCGCTTAGTTGATTTATTCATTCAAAGAAACAAACCTTCATTCCTACCTAAAGAAAGGAGTTTACCTACTTATGCTGTAAAGCGGGCTACGAGCAAATGTGTTTCTTGCCCAGTGCACAGGTTCTTACCTTCCGTCTTTAATACCCAATTCTTCACAAGCAGAATAAAATCAGCTGTGCATTAATCCTTTAAAATGGCATACACTCTCCCCGGCAACGGCGCCAAAATGTCGAGTCATAAAAAGGTATCTTTTTAACACCTAATTAGCCCACATTAATCATCAATCCGGGAGCGTCTTTTTATTCCAAGAGTGTACTATGTCTGAGGCTTGCAATTGTCTAAGAGCAATGCTGTGAAGATGTAGTATAAGATAACAAAATCAAACGTAACCAATGCTTGAAAAGAAACCTAATTACAGTGACATGAATGGAAAGATTAAACTACTCCAATCTTTGTAGAACATCAATCAGGGATGCAGTAGCAGTAACTCTTTCCCTTAGAAATCGATGCAAGATGACCAATCTGGGGACTGGGAAGCTAAAGCCTCTATTCTCTATAGTTGGAGATCTTAAAGAAATCAAACCGAAAGAAGATTTGATGAAAGCAACTTAAAAAAAACGCAATCTGAAAAAGGAACAGCAATGTATGACTACAACTAATCTATCTACCTGTAAAAAATTATAAATTAGTAATGACAAAAATGGAACAGCAACGTGAATTGAACAGCAATTACAATTCTAACATATTCAAGGCATTATATTTCTATGCTTCAACCCTGTCGTCAGCTTCTCACCACTCAAAAATCAATCATAACATATTCAAAACTAAAGGAACAGCAATTCAAATCAAATACGAGTCAGTGAAGCTTTTATGATAACAGCGAAATAATAGAACAACGAATTATGCTTATTATAAAGAAACGAAACAGTGATGACTCTGTATTTGATCCGATCAACAATAAACCAAATCAAACATGAAATGCACTCCACACGACAGTAAACAAAGATTAGAATACAAAGATCGAAGTATTTCCACCAGAGTCGGGCCCTTAGCGCCAGTGAAATACTGCTGGGCTAATTCAGAATTTCAGAAGGTAAATAAAACGCGTGCTTGTATTAAACCAACATAAAGTCTTACAGAAAGGTTTTCTCTCAAACAGAGAGTTAATATAACAGAGAAAACGTAAAGTATTTTGACAGATTCCCAATAACAATAATGATCCGTCCCCCATCACTAAAGGACGTGGTATTATATATCAATTCTTCGACGGACCAATCAAAGAACAAGATAAGTTTGAACAGCGATCCCTCGGGATCGAAAGATCCTGAGGGATTTTCTCCTCTATTTTTAGTCACCGTTCTGTTTGTGCTGACTGAGGACGATCTGTTCCCTGCCTTTTCTGGGCT
Organism: Pinus albicaulis; assembly: GCA_034641835.2. NCBI lineage: Eukaryota > Viridiplantae > Streptophyta > Pinopsida > Pinales > Pinaceae > Pinus > Pinus albicaulis. The sequence continues at coordinate 174,909,889 of CM076579.1, forward strand.
ATTCGTTCATATCTCCCTACCTTTGGCTGGATATGATTCAATGCTGATGGAGCAGCAGTTAGATTATTCTCAACCACGCCTTTGGTACAGCTGTTCACCTCTCCGAATTCCTATTTGTCAACCAAAACGTAGCTTTTAGTAATCTTTTCATAGTAATCATAAACCTTTCCAATCCTATAGTAATTCCTATGATATATTACCTTTTCAAGGCAAACAGGAGTATATTTATGATAAAGAATGAGTAAATATACGATAATTTCATACCTCTTTCACTGCCCAACATATACATTGTAGATTTGGATGTTAGAAGTGGAATAAAACACTTCAAATATTAGCAAAAGATATCACTACAAAGTTTTGCACTGTACAAAGGTTTTATCTAATATGCAAGCAACAGAGGCTTCCATATATGACTTCAACAATAGTATCACTTGAAACAATAGATTTTTTGTTATGTTGAATAAAGAAGCTATGATTTTGTAAATTCATCCAGCTAGGGCACAATTCGACTTGTTGGCTTTTCCACCCACAACAGACTCAAATGGAGGAGCCTTAGAATAACTCCCATCAACCCACACAACAGGATGATCACCTCCCTCTTTTGTAGAGCTCACACATAGAAGCGATAAGTTACAGGCAAAGAGAAGCACCACCTCAGTATGCAGATTCATGAGATCTCGAGGAGACCTCTTACCTCCACCCATAAGACCCTTGCAATAGTATCTCTGTCCAAGCCATTTTTACAATCACATAAGACACCCTCCTTCCCACTGATCCAGGTCTCTGCAAAGAGCATCCTATATGCACAAGATCAGATATTCCAATTTATCCAAGGTTCTCCATCAGGGGATTATTTACCTTAGCTTCAGATGGTAAGAGATGAGTGATTTTGAAGCCTGGAAGATGTCTGAAACAGTAGAGTGTGAACTAGTAAAGCTAAAAACCTAGATAGTATGAACTGAAGAAAGACAAATTTTGTATTATAATAACGTCTCCATATAAAGGTTTTAATAGGATTATTGTTGGATGCATCCATCTAGACACTGAACAAAAATGAATTTTGCAAACCGTCCTGAATTCCAACCTTAATCATTGACTCAATTAGTCTTTTTTATATTTGTAAATATTTGAAATGTCTATGCTAACTTTTATTAAAATTCACATCAGTAATAGGCAATGTAAAAAATGCAATGCCCGTGCTAATCTGTAAGTCAAGAATAAGAGAGAATCCAATGAAAAGTACATTGGGATCAACTTAAATATGTATCACCAAACACATGTTTCTTTTCGGAGGCGTATGCGTGTTTAGATACTTTTTTCATAAATTAAGGAAAATTCAACCTCATATAAATTGTCTTGAGTTTTGAACATTGGTTGGTGTACATTCAACATTAGGCCAAACTTGAAAAATTCTCCCAAAACAAACTTGTCAGTTTTGCTACTTGCCCCATTTACTAGACAGGACCCTTAAAGAGGCTACAAAATCTTGTTGATTTGTATCAATCTTAAAATTTCCTCACCAAGATATTATTGCCACGGGTTTTAAACTGGTTAAAATGCTCAGCAATCATTATATATTCTGGAGCAGCATAACCATATGTTCCCATAACTCGAGTTGAAATATGGGTGTCGTCTCCCTCAGGTCCATCTTTTACTACTCCAAAATCAGACAGCTTGGCATTGTATTCCTGCACCAAGTAAATATCTCTCCATAAATACTTAATAGAATCCAAAGTGTAACACTGATCCATCTCATAATTTTGAATTTGTAGGTACAAACTGAATCCAGCAAAATATTGCATATTTTAAAATCCTGATAAATCACTGGTCTTTCAACCCCTCCATGAAGAAATGCCAGGCCTTTTGCTGCACCCAATGGAATTTTCATCCTGATAGACCAGGGGAGTGGCAGGGACCCTTTTGCATGCATAAGGGAAGTACCATTGGACATCAAAGATCTAATTATATTTTTCAAAATACAAATTTACAAATTGGGATTAAGACTCTAGAAGGACAGAATAATTATGTAGCTACTCATTGACAAAAAATGTGAAAGCCCCATGACACTGATGCTCAAAAATGAGATTTAACCAAGGGAGGCACATATTTCCTTGTGTCCAACAGAAGTTGACAAATCCAGACTGAGGATCCCAAAATTTCATGAAAGAAAAACAGATCATAAAGTATTCAATAAAGCAACATAGAGTTTGTTTTGGGTAACATCATCAGCATATAGTATGGTCTTCAACCAAGATGAATTAAAAAATCCATATTAGCCACTGAATTTTTCTACACAGAAATATTCTAAGAAGATATTTCAACAAATCCTCACGAAAAATGGATTTTTGTTCAGAAATATACCCCACCATCTAATCACAGAATAGAAACAAACATTAAAATTTAATACATAACAATATTGAGTGTTCCGTCAAATTTGAAAATTATACATGTTATGCTAAATGAATTTGATTCCTTGGACGCAAGACTAGCTTTTATCATACGCTTGCCATAAAAGTTAGATCCATTCAAATGTGGCAAAATTTCGAAATTCTTCACTACTTTGAAACTTGTAGTTGAGTGTCTTTATCATTTATGTTGAATGGGTAGATCCGGTCATTGTTTTATCATTGTGACTTATGTAAATAAAATCCTTACACCAACAAATTGCATTTGATATAATCCAATGGAGCCTTTAAGTATCATTTTAAGCAATATGTTGTATCATGTAAGTGCCTACATACTTTTCTACCTCATTGCTTCTAGATACAGATCCTATACTCAATAACAATTAATATCATCCTATATTTTGTAAATATGAGTTCATGACTCTAACATTCAAATAACATATTAAATTTGTGGATTCAAATGCCTAAGTTTTCAGCATTCAAGTAAACAAAATTCAGGTTCCTATGGTGATTATCTAAGTGGTTGTTTGGAGACAAATATGATATATATGTCTGAAAAGTATGAATGGACCTAAACATATATGTCTTGACATATTGACAAACAACCTCAACAATATTATAGAATTCGTATTACATGACATTCTCAACAAACATATGTTCTTTAGGATGAATGTGGAAATATATTAAGCATTCATTTGATCTCTTAGTGTATAATGACTTTCTAAGCATATATCCTGTCCTTTAGAGGTGGAAAACCTGTTTGGTCTCTCAATAAAAAACTTGGCACACCTATAATATCTTCATGATGTAATGGGTGTGGTGTCTTTGTGACTATAGTGAATGTAACTCTTGGGACAAGATCTTTACCTTCTCTCAAAATTTCTTATAATGGCAGTATTAGAATGTGTATGAAGGAAAAAACTCAGATTCATGTGATGACTGTCTCGACACCCATGAGATAAGCTCAATTTTTATATGATTCGACATTCATTATCAACACTTTTACATAAGTAGAATATTCAACATGCAGATCTGACACTCCTGTGAAGAAGGGTTAACATAATAGTGGCATATCCATGGAATTTCAAGTTCTATGATGACAGACTCAGTATCTTGAAGTGGTGATTCCATCACAACATTCAAGGCATAAAAATCCAAACCAACATAATAACCACACAATCCAACTCACACTTAAAATACATCAATGTTTAAGGTCCTAAAGGAGACTAAGCACACAATCCAACTCACACTTAAAATACATCAATGTTTAAGGTCCTAAAGGAGACTAAAAATCCACAAAAAATTGTTCTTTAACAATATGGTTTGGAAGCATAAGAAGACCTTTCTTAGAGCGGGAAATCCTCCCCTGTGTCATTGGCTTGAGAAATAATTCTCCTTTGTATCACTTCTATGAATTGATAATTCTCCACAATGCAATTGCAACAACCAACTTCTAGGAAGCTTGCTTTAGGTCAGAGAGGAAAATTCTGAAGAATCATCATGGTCCTTCTTCAACCAGGGTGAAGAAATCCTCTCATGAGATTATCCCAAAACTATTGCATTATCCTTCAACGCTAAATGAATGCTACCAATGCATCAAAATCCCCAATCCATGATGAGGAGGGGTCCTTCACATTCAGGCATCCATATCCACAAGACCATTCTTTATAAATTCCTAACGTAATGCATCAAAGAGCCCAATTACCCAACCAAGATGCCAAAATCAAGGTCTTCTGCTTATCGTGCTTGTCAAGACATAAAATATGTTATGCACTTTCTTCAAGGTACCTCTATTTTCATGCTCATAAGGATTGTTACAAGGAATTGCTCCAATGTGCCATGCACTTTTTTACTCCTAGATGCCAGACTTCCAAGGGGTACCCAAAGGTGCCAACATAAAGGTGTTGCATGAACTTGCATTGCTCCAACTGCTAGACAAAGATGTGAATGGCTACTACCATACACCATTATTGTGCCTACAAATATTGCCACCATTCACAACTGCAGTTTCCACCACCACTGCAGCACTGCTCCAAATGTCCATAGTCATTGCTCCTACACTCCTCCTACACTTCACTACCTAAAAACACTATGCTGATTAGCCAATCTGATTTCTATTGCTCAACTCATAAGGCTCTCTTAGTCATTAAAGTCAAATTTTCTATATTATTGATTATTGTCATCATCACTCTCAGTGGTGCCTCTAATGTCTCGGTTCAAACAAACTTAAAGTCTCTGGTCAAGTTATATCAGCTAGTATCATACATTGAGCAAATGCGTCTGAAGCAACCTGCCTACTATTCTCTGTTTTGCATGTGTCAATGAGAATTATACCTTAACTGTGATGATTCCTTTTTTTTCTGAAGCTTACTGCTATCAACAGTATACCACAAGGTTTAGGCTTGTTGATGCCTTTTAGTAATCAGGATCCCTTCAGGTTGTTGGCCTTGTTCTACAAACCACTCATTCAAGATAGTGCTAATGACTATAATATCATGCCAGCAAACTGTAGAAGATATTTGTGCTTAGCGAAACAGTATGATCTTCAGAACTTACACACCGCAGGTATACTTCAGTAAGGCCCATAGGAGGACTATCATGAACACTTTAGGATTATTGTCATAAAAAAGGTTATTGTCACAAGGGTGTTGTATCAAAACACTACAATTATAGTCTTAAGCAACTACTGCAGGGCAATGATGAACCTTGAGGCTTACTACTGCAATAAGATAAAGCTATTGTATATAGTGAGACTACTTGACAACACAACTACTGTGGAAATGATGAGATCTTAATTCTGATGCTCTTTCACTTCTTCAACTTAAATATGCCAAGTGAAAGTAACACATGCCTTCACTTAGGTCATTACTTAAACTGATCAGAGGTATGCTTCAGTACAATCATAACCAGTCATTAAAGATAGGATATCAATACAATAAACATGTCACTGTAAGTTGATCAAAATTTAGGTGTGAACTAAGATATTTAATTAAATTGGAAGATTTCATTCCTCAAATGCGGATGTCTTAAGAGCTTATAGGGATGCTGACATTTTCACGGTTTATACTCGATTCATCAAGAAAGTCGATCATGTTTGTGTCAAATCATGGATCAGGGTGCCCAAAACTTATCAACGATCAAAATAACCATTAGAAGAGGAATCCAGGGCACATCTCTGTCATGCTTCCATTTCAAATCACGGGATCATATCTAGGCAGAGGTATCTTGGATTACTTATTCCTGTTAAGTATATATATATATATATATATATATATATATATAACTTTAATAAATATCTAGAGATGCATCAGAAATTCCAATTTTTGGTGTGCCAAAATTCTGAAAACACCAGATCTACGAGGAAATATAACATCATCCTTTTGATCCTTTATAGTCATTCAGATAGATTGTTCTAGGCAAGCTCATAAAAGGCAAAAAAAATTGTGTTTTGAGCAGTTACAGACCTTTCTTGCTACCATCCCTGGGCAGTTATCTTGAAAAAGTGCAAGAATTTGGTTTGATGCAGCTCTCAATTCTCTCTTCAAAATATTCTTAAGATTTGTTATTTGAACCATGGCATTGACACCACCAGGATTGAAATCAAGGAGCTTGATGCCCTTCTCCAGAATTTGGACCCTCCGTCTCAAAAACTTCTTCAGCTTCTCATCGTCTCCAAAGATCTTCTAGTAGAGCTCCTTGTCTCGAAAAGTCCCATAAGCAATGTAGCGCACAGGGTGGCCCACTTTATCATAACAATGCATGAAGGCCACTGAATTCAGATTCTCATCAAATTTCAGATCCTCTTCAACTATACTGTCAACTCCAAATGCCTTCCTCCATGCCACACTATTCTGCAACATGATGAATGCATCATTCACCCTGAAATCTCTGGCACGAAGAAATTTCAGAAGTATAACATTAGTCTCTGGGCCAAATAAGCAAGGGAACCCACTAAGGGTGCATTAATGTAGGTGGAAGGTTCAGATTGATCATAATTTTTTCTCACATCAGTAAACCTATCCATGTTGTCTGGGCCTCCCACCATAGCTCCCACCAAGATTTTGGGATTGGGTGAACTGTTGTACAGAGATTGGAAGCCTTCTTTGCAGAGAATGGGTTGAGGATGATTGGCCTTAGAGGGTAGAGAAGAGGCTCTGTGATGAATAAGTTTTGGATAGAGGGAACCATATCCAACCATGTATGACATCCTCATTGTTGGGAAAAATACTGAGAGGGGGGGTTGAATCAGTATTTAGGGCATACTCAAATCTTTTTACTTTTTCATGCTCTAAAATCCATACGCTACTTTACTTTATCAGACCCGCGTATATACACGGATACCCTTCACAAAACTCGCGTATATGCAGACATGCAATTAATTCATTACTTAGATCCTTGCATTTTTTCATTCATCAGATGTTTATATAGCAACAGACATGTGATGTAATAACAGAGTAAATCATCACACATAAGCATCACACATGAACACCAGGATTTTAGGTGGAAACCCAAATCGGGAGAAAACCACCGCTGCCGTTGTCTTAGCCTTCAATATTTTATTATAGAGAAAACATCTTATAACATATGTGCTGGCGCAGCCTCCTACCAGCACGCAGGCACCCACCTGCGCTCGTTTACCAGCCTCTCCTGGAAGGGAGCTATGACCCCCTGCTCTCGTTTACCAGCCTCTCTATCAAAAGCTGACCCCACGGCGAAGGCTACAACCCTCGGCTACACGGACCACGTTTCATCAATTTTCTGCTGGATCCAGCTTCCCTTTGGAGCAACTTTGAGGGCCGTTTCATCATATTTTCGATGGGACCCACTCCATCGCGTTTTGAGCTCAATCATACTTCATCAACAGATAGCAGTAACACAACAGAACAGATCAGACATTTGATACTTCATACTTCAGCAAACCCTAATCTTCATACGCGTTTTCCTTTCACTGATCCTGCGTATATACGTGCCTTCAACCATAAAAACCCGCGTATACTTCTGTACATATTACAGAACTAATTTTACTGCCCATACGCGCTTTCTCTTCAGCAAACCCGCATATATACGCGCTTACTCTGCGGCGAAACTAGCGTATAGTTCTTCAGACATTTAGGTCATTGCAATTATTCAGAACAGATACATCACTCAGATTTTACCCTTTACTTCAGACAGATGTTCGCCTCATCTCAGATCTAATCATTCTATAAACAGATCTAGTAGATACAAATACATTCTAGATCTAGATTCCCTTCTTCATCATTTCTTCATTTGTGCATCATACAATCAGATATTTCATTCAACTATAACCCTTTCCATTCAGATATGCTTCAGAGAGAAGTATTCATTCAAGCTCAGACTTCTTGCCCCCCTTTGCACAATGAATTTCTTCTCCTTATATAGGTTTACCCTTTATCAATACCATGAGCCAAAACCACATTACTTTCGATGGTATTCCTGGACGGGGTCACATAGACAAATCATTACTCAATAGAATGGGTCAATACCATGGTGGTTACGCCTGGTTTTACATATTTAGAGCACTTTTTCCCATACACGACTTGGCACGTTATTTCCCGCGTGCATACGCTACTTTGTCTAGACAAATCCGCGTATGCCTTGAGACATACTCTTTTCATCATGTTCTAGCACATACTGACATTCCTTCCATAGTTACCTTCTGTACTCATTGTATATACATCAGATTTATATTATTTAACAAGTTCATCAAGACATATTCCATCAGGGACAACTTCATCAAGTAGGTTGCCATCATCTTCATCAAGTGGGTTGCCATCAAGGACAACACTCGGCATCATATTGCCAACAATCTCCCCCTTTGGACTTGATGGCAACCACGATGGTGTTTGATCACCACAACAGATAGATACATTAAGAATACAATCACACCATGTCACTCTTGACACCATTCTTTCTCTTTATTCAAACACCATGTCACTCTCCCCCTTTGACATCAAGGGCAAAGGGCGGACCAAAACCAACAGAAGGTTTTTTCTCCTCTTGTAGAAGGAAGCGTTCTGCAGATCTGATGTACACTGAAGTGACCATGCTCCTCCTGAGTGCATGCTGAACCTACAAACATATTTTTCAATGAAGTACATGACTCTATGACCTTCCTATCACCAATGACTCATACTTACATCAAAGATCCATCCAAGTGGATTTACATATGAGACTCAAATACCCAACCAAGTGGGTTTACACATCTCAACTCAACTACCCAACCAAGTGGGTTTACAAATTTGACTCAGCTACCCAACCAAGTGGATTTACAAATTTTGACAAGTCCTTACATGACTGAATATTACAATTTTACATCATGGGTCTCAACAAGACCTTTTTATCAAATTACAAGTATGAATTTTTATGACCAATACCAGAAAGACCTTAAGAGAGAGATCATATTACAAAATCATCATAATGCCAACAATGCATTATACTAGTGCTCCCCCTAAAAATGTGCATCCAAACATCCTTTCCATATGTCCAAGGCTCCTCCTTAGCTTGTGCAATCTGAATACTTTTAACAGCAAGTCATCAGCAACAATCTCTACATGATCTGTCCGGATCTCCGAATCATAAGACTTCCATCATATCCAAAAGATATTCTTCATCAAATAAGCAATCCGGGCTCATCCATAATCTTCAACATAAGAAACCATGTATCATTTCATTAGCATGAGTATAACCAGAATAATGCTGACAGTACAATCATTAGCAGTCAGACTGATGCTCCCCATGAACCTCTGCTTCTGATCTTCAGCTGTCATCCCAATTCTCTTATTATAAATGCATACGCGACTGTGTCTGTTGGAACTCGCGCGTATACGCAGCTTTAGTTCACTTAACCCGCGTATGGAAAGTGAATTATAGAAAATTTCACATTCCTCCATCTCCCCCTGAGTTTGTACCACCTGTACCTATCTTCTTCACATCAGATGCTCTGTCAGAAATAAACATAACCAGAATAACCAAACAATCATGAGAATCATCATACATTGCTCCCCCTGTGATGATACATTACTAATCCCTATAATGTATTTCACATCACTCCTGCAGTCATTAAGAGAAGTAAGCTTCAGAAGCGGATGACTGCAATAGGGTCAATATTCCCTACGTTTCTGACCGGTCTTCCTTCCTTTTCTAGCTTTGCTTGAAGTTTCTTATTGTGTGCTGGAATTTGTTCAAATTCTCATATCTGTTCATCCTGCATTCTTTTTCCACATGCCCATACTTGTTACAAGCATAACATCTTATATGACCAGAGAAGTAAGCATAAGGATCATAGTGTGTTTCTCTTTTCTTCCTTCTATTGCAATCAGCTGCTTTATGACCATACTTGTTGCATGAAAAACAATATCCCTTGAAGCAACCAGAGTACCTTTCTGAATAGAATCTGTTTGATTGTGACTAAAATGATCTGCTTCTGCAATTTTCTGCAACATGCCCATAATTATGACATTTAAAGCATTCAATATTAGTGAATGATTCCTTTAAGTGTTCATGTTTGTTGGTTGACATTTTGTCTCTTTCACCACTTCCAGTTTTGCTTTGTCATCCTTTGAATTCTTAGCACTTCCTTGTAAACTAGATTCTCCTTTGACCGTTTCATGAAAACCAAGACCAAGTTTAATAGCTGGAGACCTTTGATTACTAAGAATATTGTCCAGAATCTTAGTACTATCTTGAAACCTCAAGAGTTTATCCTTTTCTTCTAATTTACCTTTAATAATGTTTACCTCAACCTCCAATTTTTGGCATTGCTTCTTCATGATTTCTTCGACCCTTTTTCCTTCTTCTACTTGATCATTCAAATTTATCATTTCTTCCTTCAACCAATTTTCTTGTTCTTCACATGTTTGTAGCAGTTCTTCATTCTTCTTATTTGATTTTTCCAGATCTTCTTTGAGCGAGATGATTTCTGCTTCACGTCCTTCCTTTTCAAATGATTGTAGAAATTCTTCATTCTTCTTATTTGATGCTTCAAGGTCTAATTTCAGAGAGATGATTTCTACTTCAAGTCCTTCACTGTGATTGGTTACTTTGTCCTGCAGTCTTTGATACATTTCTATCTGTCCCTTCATTGTTTCTATCTGTTCATTCAATCTAGAGATCACATCCTTGAGGATAGATTCCCTCTTTTTAAATTGATCCCAAAAATTACTTTCATCATTGATCTTGAGATTTGCTTCTAGACTTATATTGTTACTTTCACTATCTTCATCATTGCATGCACAAGTGAGTGGATTACAAGAACAATAATCAATACCTGTTTCCTCTTCTTCATTTTCTGCTGCACATGTTTTCTGAGATATCTTCTTTTCTTGAGTAGCCTTCTTCTTTTGCTTCTTTGCCATGAGCACTAGCAGATCTTGGTCAGAATCTTCTTCATCTTCACTTGACACTTCATTTGCATAATAACTCTTTCTCTTTTCAAATTGTTTCCCTTTATCATGATTATCTTCATAATGACATTTAGCAGCATAATGACCAAATTTTCCACAAGAAAAACACTTGAAGGGAATCTTACCTTTGAATCTTCCAGTTCCTAGTTAGATTTTTCTCACAAAATTTGCTTCTTCTTCTTCTGATATGTAACTTGATTCCTTGACAACCTCCTTTTCTTTTCCTTTTGCACATGCCTTAAAAGCAGCTTCTTTGATTTGAGATGGACCTCCTTGTATCATTTCATAAGTATTCATAATACCAAGTAGTTGAACAATAGTAAGAGTTTGCAGATCTTGCCTTTATTCAATAGCTGATACTTTTGACTCAAATTTTGAAGTCAAAGATCTTAAGACTTTTTCCACCAGAGTAGTATCGGTTATGGTTTCACCCAAACTTCTCATACGATTTATACTCTCATCTGAACGTAAAAATAAACTAGCGATATATAATCACTGTACCATCTTCAAATTTTCATATTCAATTCTGAGGGTTTGGAGTTATGCACTTTTTACCTTTGTATCTCCTTCATAGCTCAGAATGATTTTGTCCCATGTTTCTTTTGCTGAATTTAGCTGCATCACTTTAGCGAATTCAGATTCAGACATGCTTCCTAACAGAACATTGACTGCTTTGGCATTGACTTCATATTTCTTCCTTTCTGCTACATCAGTAGGAATACTTGCCGGATACTAATAACCTTCTTCCACGATTGCCCATACTTCTACACCAAGACTTTGTAGATATGATTTTGTTTGTATCTTCCAGAACAACATATTATTTCCATTGAACAGAGGTGGCCTTATAGACATTGTCCCTTCATGACTTCCCATTGCGACGGATCTCCTTCAAGCGATCAAGCTTCTGTAGAAGGACGTGGCTCTGATACCAATTGTTGGGAAAAATACTGAGAGGGGGGGGGGGGGGTGAATCAGTATTTAGGGCATACTCAAATATTTTTACTTTTTCATGCTCTAAAATCCATACGCTACTTTACTTTATCAGACCCGCGTATATACGCGGATACCCTTCACAAAACTCACGTATATGCAGAGATGCAATTAATTCATTACTTAGATCCTTGCATTTGTTCACTCATCAGATGTTTATATAGCAACAGACATGTGCAGTAATAGAAAGGTAATCATCACACATAAGCATCACACATGAACACGGGGATTTGGGTGGAAACCCAGAGTCGGAGAAAACCAACTGTTCTGGTGTCTCGGCCTTCAATATTTTATTATAGAGAAAACATCTTACAACATATGTGCGCTGACCTCCTACTGTGGGCACCCACAGCGCTCGTTTCGACCTCTCTGGAAGGGAGCCTAGGCCCCCACTGCTCTCGTTTACCGACTCCTCACAGAAGGGAGCACAACCCACAGTGAGCTGTGGCATCACCACCATGACCCGTTAAACATTGAAAAATTTTCACACTTTGGATCCAAAGCTTCCTTTAAGACACAACTTGCAATACGTTTCATCATATTTGAGGGACTGGACCCACTCCATACATTTGAGCTCAATCATACATCATCAACAGATAGCAGTAACACAGTAGAACAGATCAGACATTTGATACTTCATACTTCAGCAAACCCTAATCTTCATACGCGCTTTCCTTTCACTGATCCTGCGTATATACGCGCCTTCTACCATACAAACCCACGTATACTTCTGTACATATTACAGAGCTAATTTTACTGCCCATACGTGCTTTCTCTTCAGCAAACCCGTGTATATATGTGCTTACTCTGCAGAGAACTAGCGTATAGTTCTTCAGACATTTAGGTCATTGCAATTCTTCAGAACAGATACATCACTCAGATTTAACCCTTTACTTCAGACAGATGTTCGCCTCATCTCAAATCTAATCATTCCATAAATAGATCTAGCAGATACAAATACATTCCAGATCTAGATTCCCTTCTTCATCATTTCTTCATTGGTGTATCATACATTCAGATCTTTCATTCAACTGTAACCCTTTCCATTCAGATATGCTTCAGAGAGAAGTATTCATTTCCACATCTCGGACTTCTTGCACACATTTGCACAATGAATTTCTTCTCCTTGTATGGTTTATTTATCGATACCATGAGTAAAACCACATTACTTTGATCATTGATACGGACGGGGTCACATAGACGAATCATTACTCAATACAATGGGTCAATACCATAGGTTACCCGTGGTTTTACATATTTAAAGCGCTTGTGCCCATACGCGACTTGGCACGTTATTTCCCGCGTGCATGCGCTACTTTGTCTAGACAAATCCGTGTATGCCTTGAGACATACTCTTTTCATCATGTTCTAGCACATACTGACATTCCTTCCATCATTACCTTCTATACTCATTGTATATACATTAGAGTTACATCATTTAACAAGTTCATCAAGACATATTCCATCAGGGACAACTTCATCAAGTAGGTTGCCATCATCTTCATCAAGTGGGTTGCCATCAAGGACAACACTCAGCATCATATTGCCAACACTCATAGGATTATCTCCCAGTATGTAATCAAACTTCATCAATACAAAATTGATTTAGATCCTGCATACATTAATAACTTTTTGAAATAATAGGAAAATTAAGCATTGGGCTATTATGAATCTATACCTAGAATTTTGCAAGTGCTCTTAGCCTGTGAGGAGTGACTGTCACTGTCCCACCATAAGTTACTACTTGTTTGGAGGAGCTCAATTATTTTGCATATGTCAAGAGCAAGAAGGAAGAAGATGTAATGTATTGAAAATTAGTATCCTGCAATGTGTAAAGAAGACCTCCTACTTACACAACAACATATAGTGTTAAATTTAGAAGAAGAGAGAGCAAGTGTACTATATTTCAATGCCAGTAAAATCTAAGACATCACCTGGAGTATATTGAGCATGTGAAAAGGGTGTTCCAGGCAGAAGATAGCAAATAATTTTTTTTGCATGCCCTTTGTATTCCTGAAGAGAGTGCACATTTTGTATCAAGAACTCCTGCACACAAACGACATGAATACAATCATTCATTTACATAGAACACCCAGTAGACAATAAAATTGCCCAAAAAATTCTCCCTGTAGTTAATTACAATAATAAAGAGTTATTTGAATATTAAAATCTATTAAGGAATACATATGTGAATTTAGGAAGGGGTATTCAATGCTTTTGGATCTAAACATGTTACCTCTTAAAACTAAACACATGCTATTATACTGATTGTTGAACTTATGAGGATTGCATATTCCAGGAATATCTAGGAATATGAATATCACTAGAAAGGTCAAACAATTTACCCTCTTGTAACCATCAGATTTCAATATATTCCGAGAATCTGCAATCAACATAAGAATAACTTGCTACTAAATGTTAGGAAACCACTGCTACCTTCCATACTTCCCAAAACAGCCTTGGTTTCACCCTGAGCAATCTGGAAAGAATCATAATAAGCTGATGTGGTTCCTTTGGTTCCACCAGCATTGGTGGCATGGTCAGCTGTTTGTGAAACCAACATTCTAATCTCCTTAGCATTATGATAAACTGCCACTGTTCTTCCCAGGTCAGTGAACGCAGCTCCGCCTTAGCATCAAAAGTGTAATTGCATAAAAGGAATGTCGGTCTCCTATGATGAATGCACAGGAACCTAGTACATAGACCATTTTTCTCTTCACTTAGCTACCCAGGGCTTATTTCCCTTTCCAAATATCAATAATTCTTTTCCAAGAAAAATCTATAATAAAAAAAATATTTTACTATATTCTAAAAGGTGAAGATGTCGAAATCGTTCCACAAAGTGAAAGGAAATAAAATATCTTTCCTCAAACCACCAAATATATAAAGAAAACAATAATTATTATAATAATAAAACTAGATCTATCGATCTATGCATGATATGAGAACCATAAGCATTCAAGGGACTAAAAATATCTTTGACCAAAACAAACCAAAAATTTCAAACTCAACAAAATCCTCTAAACAAGCAACAAACAAACCACTAAAATTTTCAAAGATATCAAAGCTAGACATCAACACAATTTCATGTACTTGAATACGCCCATTGTTTCTTAGTGTTAGACTTCTTAAATTAGTTATTTATCATTTAATACTAGGACACTATCTATGTGAAAATAAATAGGTCCCAACTTCATCAAATCCAACTTCATTTCTAATCAAAGATAAAAATCAGCTTCATTTCCAATACCAATATAAAATCACACATTTTCCAAATATCAATAATTACTTTCCAAGAAAATATAAAACTCGAAACTCCGAAAAATTCCCCAAACACAAGCAACATATATACCATTAAAATTTTCCAAGATGTTAGAGCTATACATCAAGGTACTTTCATCTACTTGAATGAGCCCATTGATGCTTTGTGTTACTCTTGTTAAATTAGTTATTTATCATTTAATACTAGTCAGACACTATATATGTGAAAAGAAATAGGTCCAAACCTCATCAAATCCAGCTTCATTTCCTGACACAAATAAGAAACAAACAATGTAAGGATTAAATATGAAACATCAATCTTAAAATAACACGCATGAAAGAAATGTAGCTGCAATGTTACAATGAAAAATAAAAAATATAGAACCCATTTTTACCTAAATTTGACATATAGTAATCTTGCATGATCAACGGAACATGTATACCAAAATAAGAGTCCTAAGGTATTTCAATTTCCCAGTTCTCATCTTGGTCATCATTTTCTACATTGTGAACATGATCTTCTCCAGATGTACTGTCATTATGAGTCTCCAAAACATTATGTTCTGTATCAATTTCATTAGATAAATTTGTTATATTTTTTCTCCCCTTCTATCATAATTTGATTGCCAATTCGCTAGTGCTCTTTCATATGGAAAATTTTTAACGTCATATTTTGTTACATATAATCTTAAACATGTATCCACATGTTTATCAAGCTTGTTCCTCAACTTTGACTTCAATAATGATAGTGTACTAAACATTCTCCCATCCTCCACTGATCCCAAAATCATGGTTTGACACAAATTTGCTAATTTGAAATATTCTAATATGTTTTCTTGCAGGTATTGGCTAGCACTTAAAGTATTCCAGAATCTTGTTATAGCACTGTTTTCATTAGGATTCTCCAAAAAAAGATATTTCTTCCGCATTGTTTCAGCAAAGCATCCACCTTGTTGATACAATTTTGATGAATCTAAAATACCTTCAATCTATTCTCCATGTATCGAGACTTTCTTGCAAAAGTGGTCTACTAAAAATTTTAATCTCTTTTGAAAATCGGTTTAAATTTCTTGGACATTGACAATTGTTCCAATATTGAGGGTATACCACACACATGGCCTCCAACAATTCATCTCGAGGAAATCGTTCTTTTATCTCTGATGATAGTGATCTTGCAATTTCTATCAAATTTTGTCTCACTAAAATCACAATATTATCAAATTGGTCTCTTAACACGAGGCAATCTTTGGTGATTCATCCCGTCTTACTAATATAATGAAAGGGGACCATATACCCACGCACTGCAATACATAGTATCCCTTTTTCATCAAACGTCAAAAAATTTTCAGTATTTCCTATATTGATGATCTTAGTCCAACTTGTAAACTCTGGACCAGTAAAAGAGTTCGGCATCATATACAAATTATCCAATGCAAGGCATGCTATTTTTCTCGCATTTGTGTATTTGGCAATATACATTGTCGATTCTGAGACATTTTCATGAGGACAGTCATTTCATGTAGCATAGGAATAATTCCAGCCAATGTCAATAATGTTTCTATATCAGTTAGTCAAAAAAGAAGATCTTGAGCTTTGTCTACATTGTAGTTCTCATACATCAACCCTACCAAAGATTTGAACTCACTAAATAGTCTTTGAGTTGGTCCATTTAATGAGATCCATCTTGTATCAACATCTTTTAGTAGTTTTTTTTCCATCCGTAACACCATCTGCAAATTTTTGAAACTCTAAATATCATTTGGGACTACGAGAAAAGTATGCATGAATCTCATGTATAATATCTTTAACTTTTGAAACTGATGGAAACTTGCTTACTATTTTAAATGCAAGATTTATCCTATGAGCCATACAATGAATATTAAGCATATATGGTGAAGCTGATAGTTGTAGTCTAATGCAAAGACCATTCCTTTGTCCTTGCATTATCGATGCTCCATCTGCTCCAACACATACCAAATTTTTTGCAATCATTAAATATTCCATACCACTTTCCTTCAAAATATTAAGAGCAAGTTCATAAATATTTCCAGCTGTAGAAGTCTCTCTCATCTTTTTAATCCCAAGTAGATAGGAATGCCTAATATGGTCATTTACCATATAAACGCTCATACAGATCCATGAAGTATTATCTATAGTCGTAACCTCATCCAAAGACAATGCCAAAAACCTAGCATTTGCAATCTCATGTTTAAAATCATCATTTTCTACTTGAGCTAGATATCTTGCCCATTCCCAACCACTAGTTACAGACCAATGAGAAGATGGAAAGTTTGGCACGTGAAGAAAAGATAGAAATTTCATGTGATCTGGATAATCTTTCATAGGACGACCTTTACATAAGATGTGAAATACAATGCTCAATTGTATCATCTTGGATAAAAAAATTCTTTCCATCGCCTTTTCAAATTGATATATGATGGTTCCTCCACTTGCCTCAAGTTTCCTCTTACTTATTAAATATTTTTTGCATTCTTCCACACATTGAAAATGTCGACACTCCTCCAAATATTTCCATCTGACAATAGATTTCTCTTTACCATTTAAAATTTACTTTTGATACACCTTTCCTGTATGCTTTTGTATTGTATCAAGCTTCATCTGAAATTTCACTACCTTGCAAATTTTCCAACTACATGCAATACATCTAACTTCTCGTAAATCCTTATTTGTTGGAGGTATTTCTTCCATAAATGGAAAACTCGAGACCCAATCATCTTGGAATTTTCTCCCTATGGTCCACTGGCCTTTTTTCCTTTTCCGTGAATGGTTTGTGTCACCTTCCAAGGAAAAATATTTAACATTTGCATCACTAATTTATGTTGAAACTGCATTTATCTCACCCTGATCGCTTGAGGAACCTATTCATTCATCCAGCATATGGATATCAAATGCATTTTCACAAGATTCAACATCTCTCTTAGTAACATATTGTTCAAAGGAGCTTGAACCATGAAGAGAATGTGTATTCTTGGATTGAGGCTTTTTAAAGTATGATAATACATCCATTTTCCTTGATAGTTTCTTCCTAGGATTAGCTTTTGACATCGTGACTAAATATTCCAGAAGTAAAATTTCAAATCGATCTAGAAACATGCATCAATAGTTTCCAAGAATTGAGAATTACTAGATTTGTAAATAGCTTTCAAAGTAAAATAAGTGTAATGTTCACAAAAACCATTAAGAAATTTTTTATTAAAATGTTGTGCCAAGGCCCAAGCCCAAAAGAAAAAATAAATCATTATACACAAAACAATAACATCATGATTCATCATCTATAAAACAAAGAACATCATTCAAATGTAAAATATATAAAAATTTCCACTAAATTAATTCATATCTCCAAATCACCTAATGAACACTTGAAAGCTTTAAAAAAAACAACAAAGTATTACAATAAGTTTAATCATCCTTTGCAAAACACCTCTCCCTTAAGTTGTAAAGAATTGGTTATAAGAAGTTGAAACATATCCTCTATCATTTTCCATGATAAAAGTGAGGAGGAAGGCAACTAGTCAGTTACTAGTGATTCTTTTACTTATCTTTCCCTTGATGAATTGGTTATAAGAATTTGAAACATAACCTCGATCATTTTCCATGATAAAAATGAGGAGGAAGGCAACTAGTCAGTTACTAGTGACATTTACACCCTCCATAGAGAAGACGGAGGACTTGGGATAATTAACAGCCATGCTCCAAGGATGGTTTTAGCGACTAAATGGCTTGCAAGAAAAAATGAAGGAGAAGCTCTTTATGAGGTAGTTATCAAGCATGGGCTAGAAACAACTTCACATATACACAAAATCCAAGTCCCTAATGATTTATGATTTAATCATAGGTGAAAATTCCTTTAAATGCCTAGATGAACAATTGTCAAAATAATTTGGAATCATTGCAAGTAATATTTCATGAGCTTGACGAGGAGCTAAGGATTTTTAAGAGTGTTCTTACACTAAGACACCAAGTGGGCCACATTGCTATGTGGGCCAATGATTTGAGTTTACATGCATGGAACAAGCATGGGCAAAATAAATTGCAAGTGTTAAATCATCTAATGGGTTTGATCAACGGAATGGACCCTTTACAGGGTAAATCAATGGAATGGTATCTTTACACTTGTTTAATCAATAGAATGGACCATTTCTATAGGTTTAATAAGTGAAATGGAAAAAAAACCAACAGTATGTATCAAAAAAACATAGAATAGGCCAAAAGGACCAATGATTACACCAATTGCGAATAAAAACAATAGTTATGAAAAATTGCAAAAATAAAAATTGAAAAAAAAAAGTGGATATGCAAAAAGGACGAGGGAAACCTGAGAAAAAATATGATGCATGTTGTTAATAGCCTGAATATAAGAATTGGTTGTATCAACAAGCCTAGAAATTGCTCTAACCACTTGGAGTGGGAAGCTCAAGGATAATTCCAATCAAGAAAACTCGCAATGAGTTTGAAATTGCAAAGCGCTAAAGATACCCTGATATTGGTAGGGGCACACATTGGAAATGTGAATAATTGCATCTAAGAAAGACAGAAACCCAAGAAACCAAGCCTGCAAGTAAAGAGGAGATTGTTGCAAGGTGCACCTATGGTACACTCTTCATTGGAATATATATTTATAGAGGCACAACATTGGTGGAGAGTGATCATATTTAACCAAGTCTCCTAAGGTTATAATTATAAAATACATATTTAGGTGGGTGATCACATGTGACCAAGCCCCCATGAAATATAGGATGAAATTGGAAACTTCAGAGTGAAAACGTAATTACAATTATCATACCTAGTCTAACTAAGTCCAATGGGAGCATAGGGACTACACCTCAATCTCCTTGACTAATGTTTTGCAGTACCCCTAGATACATATACTTAAAGAGAGTTCACTGCTCAATAGACTATATATCGAAGTTTTGAGCACACTTGACATGCTCTGGAATCACTCCAAAATATTTGAATTATGTGTTGTTTCATAAATTTATGTTATGTGTTATTTCAAGAGGACTGAGACCCATTTTATGCATAAAATAAACTCAAATCCAATAATTATAAACCGAGCCATCACTCTCCTTCATTTCATCATCTTGGAGAAAGTATTTCACTAATATTACAGTAGTATGTCACATCAAATTTGGTGCTAAAGACCCTTTATTCTAGGCATATACATAGAAAATATTATTTTTAAGACTATAAGAAGTGACATCAATCACCATAAGACCACCTCCTAAGCATAATTATATTAAAAGGATTTAAACATTGGAACCGATATTCCCCGGATTTTTTCTAAGCATAAAGGATACCAAGAGCGAAGGCTCACCAGGCTTATCATCTAGCTACAGTGACCTTAGAAGATACAATTTGTAGTATAAGTTCAATGTAGACTTTCAATGTCAAGATTGGTATATATGTATACACAACTCAAAGTAATAAATCCCCTCACAAACTATTTTATTCCTTACCTTGAATGTTATGTTTAGGTGGTAGTAATAAGCAGTTAGTATAGAAGGCCCTAGACTTGATTTTGTCACGCCTAAGGATTCCTTGAGGCTACTAGGGAAACCTCCCTTGTGTTGGATTTATATTTCACTAAAAAGAGGAAGTGATTAATTATGTGGCAGTGGTAATATTCCCATGTTACATTGTCTTAGGCACTTGTGAAACACTTTTCACTAAGGTGCAAGATTTTGTCATAAAAATCCCACAGTATATATATTTTAATGGTTGAATGAAACATTGAGTCCTTACACAATTTGTTTATAGCTGAGCAAGTTGATTTTTTTGTAATTTTACTGTTTCTAACATCTCTATGTGTACCAAGAATTGAGTCTCCTCTTGTAAGATCAATTAGCTTTTCATTCTGAAGCTAAAGGAATGGATCTTCCATCCATTAAAATACAGAGTAACCATTTCCTTGTAGCACTCTGATTTCATTAATTACTTTTAGCTCTATGTGCATTAATTTATATTTCAAGTTTTCTATACACTGTCATGAAATCAGAGTGCTACAGATTCACTTTATTCTTGATTCCACTTAGGAAGCATATTATAGTGGTGAAAGTCATGGACGTAGTTACGAAGAGGTTCATCATGTGAGATGCCAACAAATAAGAAAGGGACTTAAAACATTATTGAATCCTCTTTATTTATGATTAATATTTATTTCATTTACATTTTATTCTTAGTAGGCTAGATTGTGTGTTTATGAGTGTGACTAGAGAAAATTCCTCTTTTGTGTATATTACACCAAGTGCCTCGCAAGATCATATAAGACTCCAAGCACTGAGTCTCCTCTTGTAAGATCAATTGGCTTGTCATTCTAAAGTTGAAGGAATGGATCTTCCATCCATTAAAATACAGAATGACCATTTCCCTGTGAATACACTTGCTTGAGGTATGACACCAATCCTTAGAGAATGAAGGTCAAGGATTTGACATTCTTCCTTACATACACTGTTTATTAGGTAGAGTTGCATAATATTTAGAAATAGGTCAATTACATCTACAATTATCGTTATGGAGCTAACTGGAATGTTAACAACAATCATCTTCAGTATTTACTTAGCATATATCAATTGACTTATGATTTGTCTTCCATCCATTAAAATATAGAGTGACCATTTCCCTGTGAATATACTTGCTTGAGGTATGACACCAATCCTTAGGGATGGAAGGTCAAGGATCTGACATACTTCCTTACATACACTGTTTATTAGGTATAGTTGCATAATATTTAGAAATAGGTCAATTACATCTACATTTGTCGTTATGGAGCTAACTGGAATGTTAACATCAATCTTCTTCAATATTTGATGGTCAAACCCTTCTGTATACAAGAATATTGATGCTCATCCTTGCCACAAGATTACATTCCTCTTCTTGTCTTGACATATGAACTATGATCTCAGTTTTATTTATTTCACATTAAACTTTGAATAAATAATAATTAAGAGATCATGGGATAGGGACAATGAGGAGTGATTTTCCTTCCATTTGCAACTAGTTTTATGCTTCCAGGCAAGATACCATATTTGCTGAGTGATATACCTTCTGGTTTAGTCTTGTTAACACATGGTAGATATCAGCGAAATCAATTTTTTTTCCTCTCGTTTGATTCTTGAGATTATTCTTGCAATATTAAGAACCACTTAACTAAATAATTTTGGCATGTATCTCATACTAAGAGAAGAATATCTGATGATGATTAGTTAATCAAATATTTTATGCCTCCCTAGACCCCACCCACCCAAAATTGCTTCTTTTCCCCCCAGGATCAAGCACATTCCCCCCCCCCCCCCTCCACACACTGGGCAGTTTTGGATTTCCCTTTGAGGCCTTATTGAGAAAGAGTATTTTTTTGATATCTCTCATCTTAGGGATTCGTCCTTGTCCATTCAAATTTTCCACCTCCACTTTCACCACTATAATATGCTTCTTAAGTGGAATCAAGAATAAAGTGAATCTGTAGCACTCTGATTTCATAACAGTGTATAGAAAACTTGAAATATAAATTAATGCGCATAGAGCTAAAAGTAATTAATGAAATGATCAGAGTGCTACAGGGAAATGGTCACTCTGTATTTTAATGGATGGAAGATCCATTCCTTCAGCTTCAGAATGACAAGCTGGTCCACTAATAGATCTATGTCCCATCCATCCTAGCAATAGATATTTGATCCAAACCTTTTCCTTCTGCTCTAGCATATGGATATTATGCCTCTTAATTCCATTAGCTTGTATTTTTTCCACCAACCACTACTACATTTGGTGGAAATTCCGACACTTGGTTCCGACGCTTTTGACCAAATGTCAGAAATTTCCCCAAATTTTTTCCATCCCGCCCGAACTTGTCACTATACCGACGTTTATAGAAAAGTATCGCAATACCAACACTTAGAAAAGTGTCACAATTGCGACGTTTGGAGGAAGACGTTGCAATTGTGACACTATGGCCCAAAGCATCTATTGAGACGACTCCAGTCGTCGCAAGTGCGACACAATGTCTAGGTGTCGCCATTGCGACGTTTAGGTACCCATCGCAATAGCGATGCTTTTTCTGCCGTCGGTATAACGACACTTATATGCGCGCCACATAAAAATACGAAACTTATATGCGCGCTACATAAAAATTCGAAACTTATATGCGCGCTACATAAAAATGATTTTATTGTTTCGTATGCGTCGCAATAGCTACATTAACGTCTGATATGACGCGCGCATTCGCCCTCCGCTCTTGCAGAATAGCATTCGCCCTCAGCTCTTGCAGAACAGCATTTGCCCTCAGCATTCACCCTCAGCGTTCGCCCTCAGCTCTTGCAGAACAGCATTCGCCCTCAGCTCTTGAAAAATGGTAAGTTCTTACTATAGGCCCTTCCTCCTATAGTAGGGTTGACTCTATTTGGGTTTTTTTGGTCAATTCCATTGGATTGTGTTAGGTTGTAGGGTTCTCTGTAGATGTCAAGAGTCAAGATTCAATACCCTCTATTATCTTCATCACCCAATACAATATTTAAATTTTTCCCAAAGAAACGCTTATTAATTTGGCAGCCATTATTTCTCCCTGCTTTAAAAACCCTACATTTAAATGAAAACAAGCATTGCATTTCAACTACAAAAATCTATTAGTGTTCAAATGTACATGTGTGCTACATTAACGTCTGATATCACGCGCGCATTCTCCCTCCGCTCTTGCAGAACAACATTCACCCTCAGCATTCGCCCTCAGCTCTTGCAGAACAACATTCGCCCTCAGCTCTTGCAGAACAGCATTCGCCCTCAGCATTCGCCCTGAGCTCTTGCAGAACAAAATTCGCCCTGGATTCGCCCTCAGCTCTTTCAGAACAACATTCACCCTGCATTCGCCCTCAGCTCTTGCAGAACAGCATTTTCCCTCAGCATTTGCCCTCAACGTTCGCCCTCAGCTCTTGCAGAACATCATTCGCCCTCAGCTCTTGCAAAAATGGTAAGTTCTTACTGCAGGCCCTTCCTCCTAGAGTAGGGTTGACTCTATTTGGGGTTTTTTGGTCAATTCCATTGGATTGTGTTAGGCTGTATGGTTCTCTCTAGATGTCAAGAATCAAGATTCAATACCCTCTATTATCTTCATCACCCAATACAAGATTTAAATTTTTCCCAAAGAAACGCTTATTAATTTGACAGCCATTATTTCTCCCTGCTTTAAAAACCCTACATTTAAATGAAAACAAGCATTGCATTTCAACTACAAAAATCTATTAGTGTTCAAATGTACATGTGTGCATCACTTGTGTAGGGTATTCCTTTTCCACTTTCACATTATCCAAGAATGTGTGCAGTATAGTTCATATTTTTTGTGATTTAGATTGTCTTGAAAAATGAAAGGTAAATTATTTCCCATGGAAAAAGAAGGTTTTCCCTTTTTATAGGTTGTTTGGACTTACGTGGAAAAATTTATGGTATGCCTTTCATATTATGTAGTTTAAATTTGAATTAACAGATTATTCTACATGAAAATATAATTACCTATGTGATGTCCTTCATCACTAATTAAAATTATAGGGTTTCAATTTCATAGACTCTAACTCATCTGATGCTAAATTCTAGGTTCTCATTGGTGGATCACTCTTCCATTGATTTCCTTTTCCTCTAGATCTTGTCATACTTTAAAATTCATCAATGATACATATATTATTTCAGGTATCCCAAAAGGCTTTATAGTAGAACATATTGTGAAGTTTTTTTTACACTTGAGGATTCTTTTTAGAACTGCAACGTGGTCTATGCTATCGAGTTATATACCAAGCAACTTGTCCTTTATAACCACACTATGAGGTAGGTTCAACCAGTTTGAACTTGTTGGGACATAGCATATGAAGTTGTGTGATGAGTCCATATCACAGGTCTATTATGGTGACAAAAGTGAAGACACATAATGATATTTATTATGTTAACATTACTAGAAACATTTTTCGAAATTATCCATGCTATCAAGATGTCAAAATTCCAGGCATTAGGTGTCAATACTCGTAGCTAATAGATAATAATAATAATATAAAAAAATCACAACTTTATTCTTGAAATATGATTGTTACCCATTGGTAACCTAGTTCATGAGTTACTATCACCCAAAGATTTCAAAACAAACTTAAAATATAAATTAAACCAACATGAGAATCCAACTAAGGGTTTCTCGACAAAATCATGCCATAACCTGGCATTTTGAAACCCAAATTTTAATCCATCATAAGTAATACAATGCAAACTCGGATGGATTTTCAATGCATGTTTGCATGCTACACTTATTCTCTGTCTAGATATCATTTTTTAAATGGAACCATTAGTCAAGCCCACAGTCCTTTTTATGTGAAAAATTTCGGCTCTATTTGAGCTCTTTTTTGCTCCACCACCTCCATAAACCAGTGTTACATGGGGTCTCGCCCCCCCACCTAGGGGTCTAGATTCCTCGCCCCCTCGCGCTCCGGGGTCTTGGGGACTTCTAGGGGATGTTTCCCTCATGCCCCCTCACGCCCCTGCACACCCCCTTTCACGCCCCCTCACACCCCCCTTCACGCCCCCTCACGTCCCCTCACCGCCCCTTTTAGTTTATGGTTTCGTGGTAAAAGTTGATGTGCCACTTAGCATATTTGAGAATCCAAGTGATTCTGATTCAGATGGTGACATGGTTGATCTTGATATATTCGTGCAGAAGTTGGATGCAGAGACTAGTGGGGCATTAACTTGAGCATTTATGCTCATTTATCAGTATTATGATATCATTTGATATTCATATGTTATGTTTTATGTTTTATGTTTCAGACATAACTTATTTGCGTTTAAGTTTTATGTTTCAGACTTGAGTTGTAAACTTCGGTTTAAACTCTATTTTGAATCTTGATATAATATGTCATATGATATCTTAAACTTTATTTTCATTGTACATTGTTAGTAGTTACATTAATGATTATATAGTTACAAACTTACAAACTTACATGCATGATTGTATGATGTATGTTTAACTTTTAACTTTTAAATTTGTTTCAATTATATGATTCATCATTCATCGATTTGTAATTTTATCATTTATGATTTATCTTTCATGATGCAAGTGTATGATGAATGTATATACATTCCTTGCAAAAATATAGTTACATTATAAATATTAAATTTTATAATTTTTATGACCCCGACGTCCCCCCACGTTTCCTGAAAATTGGTAGGGAGCTTTTGCATAGGCCGCTCCCGCGCTCCCTCGCCCCCTCGCTCCCACCTCCGGGGGACTTGGTGGAACATTGCCATAAACATATGCAAACATATATCATGATCTTGGAATTCCATTACATATGTATGTGCCAATGTTCCATAATCATGCCCCATCATCAATTTAATAAATTTCCATTGAATATAAAATTATGGAGGGGGGGAACTTTTTGCTGCAACATTTGGCTCAAAATCAGGGACCATCTCCGTATGAGGTGAATGAGAACTATAGATATTTGAAGAAGTAGATTAGTGCCTTTTCCTCTGGCCATGGAGTCATATACGGTCATCCATCACAAAAATTTGTCTTTGTTCATTCTCACCTTGAAAGTTGCAAAAATTCATGCCCTAATTGAAACGACACTAAATTTGAAAGATATAATAAAATGCAAGCTAGAAGTGCCCTATTAATACAAAGGGAAAACCTTCCTACCTACCCTAACTGAGATAAATTTTGATTGAATAGGAAACATGATATTTCCTATGGATTTGATCCAACAACTTGTTAATTGTATGGGACTAAATCATGCATTTGATTTCCAGGGAAACATGCGCATGAAGAGAAAAAGTGCAGAATTAATGGAAAATCCATACATGCCACTTATAAAAACTACACCGAAAGGTCAAAAAATACTTAAGGCCTTAACTTAATTTGAATCAAAAAATGACAAAACAGGATTAGTGAAAACACGAGAGTGGTGTGGGTGAACAACATAAATAAAAAGTGAGGATACCTTTCCCCAAGATGCCTTTGTCACCGTTGCATGAAAACATGTTTTCCTTTCCCTTTATACATGCAAGTGAATGCATTATAGGTATGGTGTTTTCCCAGAATAGGAGAAGCCTACTTAAATATATCATTCGTGGATTGAATTTTTGGGTGCCTTAATGTGCAATGACATGTTTCCGGGACTGAATTCAATGCAAGGCATATTTGAAACTCTAACTCTGTCTTCCGGTGTCTTATTAGAAATTATTTCAGTTTTCATTTTGTGTTTTCAAGTTAGATATTGTTTTCAAGTTAGATATTTTTTTCAAGTTTTTACATTTATAATTTTATTGCAATGTGGCAGACTGATCAGAGCAGTGCAGGAACAACCCCGAGATGGGATGATCATGGAAAGAGGCCAGCGGAAGAACATGTAAAGTGCCAGCATTGCTCTATCTTCGGGTATTTTAGTTATTTACATAATTGAAATAATATTAATTTTGTTCAAATATGCAGACACCTAGCCATGGTACGCCTGATGATTCCCTCTTTGAGGAAGAGCTTTCTTCATCCCTATCTCCGGTGTTCTTGTTGCAAAAAAAGGCACGAGATGCAAGGTCAGAATTTAATACTTTGATAGACACGCCTCAAACACATGAAACAGAAGAAAGGATAAAAAAACTTATGAGCTAGCTAGAAACATATCAGGTAATAATAAAAAGTCAAAAGGATATTTTTTTGTTCTGCATGAGATGAATTGTGATAGTTTGATTTTTAATTTTTACATTGACTAAACTAACAAAAATTTCTTTTGTATGTAGCGTTTTCTGGCATTTGCTGAACCCGGTGTTGGTGCTAGTGGGACACAAGGGCAAGAGATTGCCCAACAACCCTCTCGTACACCTTCTACTCCTTTAGGTGCTAGCCAAGAAACACACCCTGCCCAAGCTGACACCCAGCCAACTGCTGAACGTGTTGGCAATGATGAGGCTGATATGGCCAGCTACATTATTGTGTTTCCTGGAGCTACACGTGTCAGCTCCACAGGGACCATTAATGGCACGTTGTTGGTGAACGATGAGGGTGTCCCTATAAAGCATGTACAACTCCCAGGTAGATTTTAATATTTTAACTATTTCATGTACTTTATCTAAAACATATTTATCATGATTTTTATTTTTAAATTAATGATAATATCTTCTTCTTTTTTGGTTTTATTCTGTGTAGGAAACAATGAGTTCTACAGGATTCTGGAGAGCCATGCGTTGGTAATTTTTGGCCCAACCATACGTATAGGGTGGAATTCCCAGAATTCCAACCTGAAAAAAGAACTTCTAGATTATCTAGAAGCCCTTTTTGGGGTCGGCACATTTGACAGAAAAGCGGTGGCTCAGGTAGCCGGAAAATATTTGAAATATACCGGGGACACCTATAGGACGCAATTGCAATTTAACCCTAGATATGAGCGTCCTCTCGCAGTTTCAGAGAGTGAGTGGAGAGCACTCATCCATGACGGAAAAGAGAAAAGGGCAAAGAAAGAAGAAAAAATGCCAACTGGACCCGCAAGGTAAATTACAACTTTAATTCAATAACTTTAATTTTCTCTATGTCTAAAATAAAAGTGTGCTACGTCATATCTGACTTTAATCTTTTGATGCTAGGTTTCCTGACACCTCAAAGGCAACCAAAGCTAGGATTGAAAGAAAGGGCCATCACAAGCTAGGCCAGGGCGGCTACTTGAAATTGGCCGCAAGAATTGTAATTAAGTAGCTAAACATCTTATAATTAATTGTATCGCCTTCCAACGTTTTTGTAATCCTATCAAATATGATTAAAAATACACAATCATATGTAATGTAAGGTGATGACTTCGGAACAGAAACTACAGAGGAAGATAAAAATATCGCTTTCCATTTTGGCTATCAAGCTGTAGTTGAACGTCGCAGAAGCTTGGGGCAGGTCCCAAGATCTAGAATGCCTGATAAGGTAAAACATTAACCTTTCAATATTTTTGTTTTCGTCCATAAATTTAATGTCTAACAAATTTTTTTAAATCAGGGGAGCAGCACTACCGACGAGGCAAATAACCCAATTTTAGAGCCAGATGTAGATGATCCTCTCGTGCAACCTGATCATTGTAGTGGGGACCAGGCCGACAATGCTGCTATCAGTGAGGGCCGTGACGGTAATTAATTTCCACTTATAATTTTTTGTAATTATACCTTGATGGTTGTCCTTATAACGTTTTTTGTTTAAATGACATAGAATGTTTCCCTTGAGGATCTTACCACCAGAGAGGAAGACAGGGCAACAATCCCAACGGCGACAACTGGTGCACCAGGTAAATAATCTCATTGCAATTTTTTTTATTAATATTACCGAACTAGTTCAATGATATTTAAAAACTGACAATTAAAATTTAATATTTTTTTTTTTTGTAGGCGATGCCCCGTCACTGGATGAGACCAGACATCGTGACTACGCAACTAGGTCAGCGGCGACAACTGGTGCACCAGGTAAATAATCTCATTGCAATTTTTTTTATTAATATTACCGAACTAGTTAAATGATATTTAAAAACTGACAATTAAAATTTAATATTATCTGTTTTTGTAGGCGATGCCCCGTCACTGGATGAGCCCAGACATCGTGAATACGCAACTAGGTCAGCAGTGTGGGTTGAAAAGCACGAAACAGGAGCAGAGCACGATGATATTGATGATGTAATTAGGAGCTTTAAAAATAGGAAGAAGAAAAAGAAAATTTGACAATGTAAAATATTGTATTATTATAAGACAAACGTTACCATGCTTGGAATGTTTTTTGCGTTATATAAAAAACTCATTTATCATACTATTTTTATGTCAAGCATTAATTGCAATGTTTCCTTGCGTACTTTTTGTTGAATTGTTTTTTTATTAGTTATTGAATATATTTTTTTATGCTCATGAAAGTAAAAAATGAAATATAGATTGGGTATTGGGGAATTGAGAGTGATGTGAGGGGGGGGAGGGGCCATAAGAGCTTCCACCTTCACGTGGTTGGCCTGTTTAGTAGAGAATAATTTATTGGAGCGATTTAATCTTGGAGCAAACCTCCCTCGATCCAGTGTAGCAACAAAAAAGTCACTGTTGACTTAGTTGCTACTCTTTCAGATCGTGGGAGGCTTGTTCCAAGTTCATGCGACTCCAATAAATTGTTCTTGAAATGAAGAGGAGCTTATTCGGGTATGTTTTGACATTTTCAACATATGTTCTAACATTATCATAAGAATGCATCTTAGAGTAAAAAATACTACATCAATTACTTGTATTTATTGTATAGATAATGATGGATTTTGATTGACTTGGAAATGCAGGTACAAATCCTCTTGCATCATGAGCAATACGACTTGTCAACCAGGGTCATGTCCAGGATATTTTTGCTTGTGCGCTTGACCAGGTTCGTAATGTCACATTTTGTAAGTTCCTTTACAGTTCATAATTCAATATTAAGCTTGTTCACAATTATTATCTAGGTTTTTTGTATGTGTTTTTTCATCTATTTGATTGTAAGCAACTATGCATGTTTCCTGTTGTTCACTATGATTTCTCCCATTACCACTCCCAGGATGAATGCGACTTTATTGTTACATAGGTTACTTTATTGTTACTATGATTTCTCCATTTACGATTTCATAGGTTACATCATGTAAAGTTGTCAATCTCAGGTTGGTGATGAGCTTTAGTTCTCCAGATTTGGGGCTTTTCTGATTTTTTCTCCCTCATGTCATTCCTGCATCACCTCGTTGTTTGAGCATGCCAATTTTCTACCACTTGTACCAATTGGCACATGTCAATCTCTGAGTGGTTCCACATTTCACCTATTTTCAGTGAGAGTTTAGGGTTTCTCTAACATAGCTTCAGAAATCCGATTCAGTGCCTGCTTGAATATTGTCACATAATACTTATGGTTTGGATTGATGAGCATGTTCTGAATGGTTGGTTGATTCATAAGAACCACCCATATAGTCATCTTGAGATATTTCAAAAGGTTTCTCGGGTTTCCTTTTTCACCGTTTCTAGTGGGTGGGATGGTGTGGGGTGATACATCAATACTGGTGCTCTTGTAGTAGGGAATTTGTTTTTGGGGATATAAAGGAGCATTTGATGTAGATATCCCATTGGATGCATTCATAGATGGGCACGAGAGGTCAAGAATTTAAATTAAAAATATGCAACCTATAGCATGGCAACCTGAAGGCCGCGAGAGACACTGGTTAAAGATTGTTTTGTGTTGGCCTTAATATAGTCGTGATTTCTTTATATTATCTTAATGCAAATATATAGTCCGGTCTCATTAAAATGAGGATTGTGGTTGTATTTCTCTTTGGTTGTTTCTCTCTTAATGCTCCAGAAGTTGCCAAAAGTTGCGATAGTTGTTTGGTTTGCCTGTTACAACTTAAAAGTGGTTTTTAGCAATGGGAGTCATGTTTTTTAAGGTTCATACTAATATGAAGATCTTGTAATTCTATATTCAACATAAGAGAAGATGGCCTCTGCTTTGGGCAGTATGACAACAATTGCCACATCTACCTCATTGGGTAACAATGGAAAGGGGAAGAAGTTGGGTGCGATGTTTGATAATTATGGCAGACAATTGTCTTCTCTTTCAGTTTTTTCACCCATTTCCTTTAATCGCTCAAGCAGAAGAGGGACTCTGAGATTACACGACAGAGAGAAGGTATTTAATACAAGAGCTATGGAAAAGGAGTTGTACTTCAACAAGGATGGCTCGGTGACAAAAAAATTGCAGGTCAGAGAAAAAATTATGTTTAAAGGAAGGTCACCTGCACATGAAACTTCACTGCGGTGGATCTTTCCTTGTCCACTTATATTCAATTTTAATGTGTTATTTTAATTTTTCATGGAGGGTTTTTTTGGCATATGGTCTGGCATTCAATTGCACACTTACTGAAAGCATTGTCAATTTGTCTTGCAGGCGGTGTGAACAAACTTGCTGATCTTGTTGGAGTCACCCTTGGGGCGAAGGGTAAAATGTTGTCTTGGAGACCAAGCATGGTTCTCCGAAAATAGTTAATGATGGTGTGATAGTAGCTAAGGAGGTAATTTGTAGATGTGTGCTCTAGTTTTCTTTTTAACGTTGTATTAGTTCCCCCTCTTAAATGTCTTAGATTTGGTAGGCATAATTTGAAAACTCAAAGGTGAAAGGAAACATATTTGTTACCCGGTGGTCTACTTGGCCTATGGACTAGCCACATTAGAGTAATGCATAAAGCTTTTCACAACAATAAAAGGAAAGGGTTATGGCTGAGTCAAATTTTATTGTTATTGACGGTGTAATGAAATGTATCTCAATGCTATGGTTTTGGCCTTTTTATTGGTTGAATTAGAGGACCCAGTTGAAAATATTGGGGCCAAGTTGGTAAGGCAAGCTGCGGCAAAGACAAATTATTTAGCTAGGGATGGAACCACAACATCTGTTGTTCTTGCACATGTTGGAATATTGAAAAATTCCAGAACAATGAATGGAGAATAAATCTCCCTTCCTCTAACACACATAAAATAAAAATTTCTTTGACAGGAGACAGAGTTTCAATACTTTGAAAACAAACTTCTATTCCCTTCAATAACTCCAAAAAAAACTATTACACTTCTTCCTCACTGAGAGGGATTACAAAATTATGACTGCTACAAAACGCAGTGCATAAAACCAACTCACTGTCTGTTCAAAACAAACATACTCTGTCTCTAAAACACTTTGTTGTGTTTTTCCCTTTCGCACTGCTGTGCATACACACTTAAAAAGTTACACTCAGTCTTTCACTTTTTACACACTGCTGTGTAATAAAAAATTTACGTACTATCTATAAAAAAAACTACCAAGATTTTTCGACCTTTTTATTTTTATATGCCGTAACATATAAAACATATTATAATAAACCCTCTTTTAAAAAAAATAAAATTAAAACTAAATTCTATGGCCCACCTTTCATTTCGCATATGATATATATATAAAATATGTTTAAAACATATGTATATATTAAAGCATACATAAAATTAAACTATCAAAACATTAAAGAACCCTTTCCGTCGGACTTCAAAAGTCTAAATAGATTGAATTTCAAACCAAATTCGCGTTCCAAAATGGGATGCTGACGTCTGCCTAATTTTAACTCGAATTCTCAATCCAATGTGCCCTATAAAAAATTCGGGTCCGGTTTTCGGGTTTTCAGATTCCCTTCAATTTCATGCGATCCAATATTAATGCTCCACGTGTCCTCCTTTTGAATTTACAAAACTGTCGGGTAAATTTCTGTTTGTTTAATTTATGGTTGGTGAATTGCGTTAATGCTGGTTGTTGTGTTTAAATACAATCCTGTACAGAAATATGGCTGCGGCCGTCTACAAAAAAAACTTGCAGGAATTTTAAATGTTGAATTAAATTTCTAGATGGCATGCAAGCAACCTCCAAAAAAAAATGTTGCTGCTGCATCCGTCCTTCTGCTGCAGCAGTTGAAGTTAAAATTCAACAGCACAGGGTTTAATAAGTGAGGGTGTAAAGGTAACTTTTTGTCGATAGTACTGGATTAAGATCATCTATTCATTTTTGTAGGGTCTTATGGTGTTTGATTTTTTAGTTTTGGGTTGGGCTTATTGAGTCTAAGATAGTTTTTGAGTGAAAAAATTGCTATCAAGTATTAAAAAATTTTGGTTCTTTTGTCAAAATTTATGAGCTTGTTAGGAAATACAAAACTGACAATGGTTGTATCTTAAATTTGTGGAAAATAATTTGAAATGAAACCTTTTTGTTTAGGTTGTTGCAGCAGGTGCAAACCCCGTTCAAATTACTAGGGGCATTGACAAGACAATAAAGGCCCTTGTTTCGGAACTCAAAATTTTGTCGAAGGAGGTAAACGCTTGCCTTTTGAGTAGGCTGGTTTTCCTTTTTGCTGATGGTTTGGTGTATCTAATTGAATTAGTTGCCTAAGGTATTTTTGGTTGCAAACTCCTTTTCATTTTTCATACGGTATTGGCCTTGTGGAATACATTTGATTGTGTGGTCTTGTTAGATCTACAACATTTGTAGTTGTTTAGTCTTATGGCCGAGGTGCACTTTTATTATGAAAATAGTTGATGCAATATTGTCATTTAATCCTTACTGCAGGGTAGCATGTTGAGAAGTTTCTTGTGAAACATTTGGTATTCAAAATGACACTTGATCCTATACGGCATCATGCACTTGACTTCAAAATTCATATTCAAAGTGTGCCAGACAATTCTTGCAAAATTTCAAATATTTATGTTGTTTTAAACCATTATCTTTTTCATGTATTGGATGCTGAAAATGTGAAAAAGACTTTGGTATGAAACCAACTGGTGAATAATTTCCAGCACAACAACCACTTCCAAGACATGATTTAGAAGTAGAACAAATGTGCTTATGAAGCATAGAAAGATATCCTTGATGCATTGTAAATGTTTGGCTAGGGTTATTTTTGGAGAAAATAACTCCTTATTCCTAGAATAGTGATCTTCAATACAAGTAAATGCCAGAGAAGAGAGATCATCGTGTGACGCAAAAAAACTGAAATTGGACCCCTAAGGAGAGCTGGTGTGTCTACAATCGCTCTATCAGCATTTTCCCTTGGTTTACCCCGTTCTTTTCCTCCAACCTGAGTCTTAATTGACTTCTTCTTTCTTCGAGTTTATTTATCAAATTCGTAGAATTTGATAAATAAATACTATCCGCAATGGTTGGACTTTAATTTATATTCCCAACTTTATATTATCTCCAAGCCTTATAACCAATGTTTAACTTTCAACACTTTGTATTTATACTCCACGTTTCTTTTTAAATAAATAACTTGTAATGAACTTTCGGCTCTATATTTCACCACCCAGCCTTACAACAATCACACTCCAGACTTATGCTAATTATCCGCCAATCGTTTAATTAAACAATTTCATTATACTCTGGCCCCACCTATATATATCAATAACCAATCAAACACTCGTATCATACCTGGCTATCCTCCGCACACCTTAGTTAACCTCCGGGCAAGCTCAACGTGCGACCACCGTCCGATGGCCCTTCTCCAAATCAACAACTCTTGGCAATTTCGCTCGTCTTCCAACGCCGGGCTTTAACGTGCGATGGCACGGGTTAAACGATGTTTTTCTGGGGGTCACTTCGCCACGTGTCGCATTCCCTATGAAATCGCTCGCGAATAGGAAATACCGCCTAATCTGCAAAAGCGGTGCGATATGGGAAACCCGCTTTTGTGATTCTGCTCATGGTTTTGGTACAGGGCTTGACCACGGGTGCAAGTCTGGTTCTGCTATCCTTTTGTTTGTTAACTCATGTCCAATCCTCGGGTCAGGTTCCGAAAGCACAACAATTTTGTCTCTTTATTAAGCGGGATTTTTATATTTGAAACTGATGTTCGACCAGGTTCTCTACACGGACCTCGCCTTGGATATTTTTACATAAAAATGATTGTTCTCGGTAATTATTTATATAACTTTTCCACATGTTTAGTGTGGTATTCCCATGATTATTATAAATAATATTGTCAGAAAACCAACTACTGTTTATAAGATGGATCGAGCAAAATTGTTCTTAAATTAGGCCAGCCCAGGACTTCAAACGGCGATAAACCATAATTCAAACCAAATTCGCGTTCCAAAATAGCCTGCTGACGTCGGCCAATTTTGTGACGCGAATTTCTTATCAAATTCGCCCTAATATTTTACGGGTCTGGATTTCCATTGTGCGAGGGGCCCAAACAAAGATCCGCTCCAATCAATTTCCGCCACGTGTCCTCAATAAAAACTTGCCCTGCTCCCGGCTGCGGGTGCATTCGATGGCGTTTAAGGTGATGGGACATAGATATGGCAATTTCATATCAATCGCATTAACATTTAACGTTGTTCAATTAAGTTTTCACATCAAATCCGCATTAATTAATTTTTAACACTGTTCAAGATCGAACCTCCACTCCTCTTAGCGATTCCGCACGCTCCAATTTGATCCGGCCTTCGGCTCTCTTTATTAATGATCAGAGATTAATTATGACGGGCGTCCTTTGATTGCATTGCAGTCGGGTCGACAAAATGGCGTTTAGCCATGGTTTTTCAGACAAGCCGGTTGTTGGATTACACTGCCTGCTAACTGTGACGATAAGGAGAAGTGGCCAGCTAAACTGCTGCCTAGACCTTGCTGCATATTTGCATTTCTCTCGGTTCTGTCTCTGTCTGTCTTCCTCTGTTAATTGGAATTCTGCTTCTTCGTCTCCTCTTGTGCCCACTGCGCCTGAGATTGCACCCATGCCTCGCGTGCGTCATAGGATGCGTTGCCACAGGGGGAGCACTAGACGTCAACCCCGACGCACTCCCTCCAGCCCCTCAACAGAGTCGACTTCCGGCCAGTCCAGTGATTATTACTTAGGTCGATATACAAATACTAGGAGTGGGCGGGGTCGGCTTGTAGCATCTGGCCACCGTATGGATTCCCCTGCTCCTGGCTTCCCCACCGCTAGTTCACCTTCTCCCACGACACGCACTGCGCAATTTTCCTTTGATTGCACTCTCAACCGCCCGCGAATCACAGCTGTAGTCACTGTGGTCTTCCGCGAGGAGGCCCAAACGGAGGAAGAATGCACCCGTCCGGCGGGTCTGAGCTCGGAAAAAGCCGGCCAGCATTCGGGCCTTCGGGAGGGGAGCCGTGGCATGCATGTGGAGGTAGCACCTAGCGATCCTGGACCTTCCGAAGGATGGTGCCGAATCGTGGAGGAACCACCGGAGGAGTAGTTTGGTTAATTTGTTTTTCTTGCTTAGCAGGCCCACTTAATTGGGCTGCTTTTAGTTTATTTTACTGTGTTGGACCTTTGTAATATTTTTGAATTCTGTAAATTAAATGTTCAAGACTGGTTTCCCCGCATGAGGGTAGTCTTCTTAATTTTTTGATTTTTTGATGACAAATTTGCCATGAGTATGGCCAGGCAATGTTTTTGACTTCGGTGTAATTTTATTCGCAATGTTAATAGATTAACTTTACTTATAATTCTCACATCATTAGCATTTTTCTTGATCTGTTCAAGGATTTTGGGTACTTTAATTTGTATTTGGAACAATGGACA
Organism: Pinus albicaulis; assembly: GCA_034641835.2. Classification (NCBI taxonomy): domain Eukaryota; kingdom Viridiplantae; phylum Streptophyta; class Pinopsida; order Pinales; family Pinaceae; genus Pinus; species Pinus albicaulis. The sequence goes on from CM076579.1 coordinate 174,947,068, forward strand.
TCGGTACTCTATCTGTTGCTTTACTGTTCTACATACTACTATTTCACTTTCTTATAGATGCCTCGGGCATATTTGAATTCTTTCTCAGATTGTCGATAATCTCCATGTGGACCGTTACTGGATTTTATATCATGTCCCTATATGTGACATGGGGTATTTTTCTATCATTGTCTGGGGTGGGACTTCCACTTTTCTGGATGGATATTTGGGTTCCAATCTTCAGATGTGAAAATGTAATGAATTCATGGACTGTTTTACTTCATATAATATATTCAAAACAACGTTTTTTCTCTTGTGAAAAAAAAATGATTAATGTTTATCACTCTGCCTTCAAAACTAGTGATGCTAGTCTATGTTGCTGGTTTATTGATATGGTCTGATGGTCTTTTTATATTTTGGACATATCACACTCCTCACATGATTAGCATTTTTCTCTGTTAAAGGATTTTGGGTACTTTAATTTGTATTTGGAACAATGGACGTCGGTACTCTATCTGTTGCTTTACTATTCTACATACTGCTATTTCACTTTCTTATAGATGCCTCGGGCATATTTGGATTCTTTCTCAGATTGTCGATAATCTCCATGTGGACCGTTACTGGGTTTTATATCAAGTCCCTATATGTGACATGGGGTATTTTTCTATCACTGTCTGGGGTGGGACTTCCACTTTTCTGGATGTATATTTGGGTTCCAATCTTCAGATGTGAAAATGTAATGATTTCATGGACTGTTTTACTTCATATAATATATTCAAAACGTCGTTTTTTCTCTTGTGAAAAAAAAAATGATTAATGTTTATCACTCTGCCTTCAAAACTAGCGATGCTGGTCTATGTTGCTGGTTTATTGATATGGTCCGATGGTCTTTTTATATTTTGGACATATCACACTCCTCACATGATTAGCGTTTTTCTCTGTTCAAGGATTTTGGGTACTTTAATTTGTATTTGGAACAATGGACGTCGGTACGTACTCTATCTGTTGCTTTACTATTCTACATACTGCTATTTCACTTTCTTATAGATGCCTCGGGCATATTTAGATGCTTTCTCAGATTGTCGATAATCTCCATGTGGACCGTTACTGGGTTTTATATCAAGTCCCTGTATGTGACATGGGGTATTTTTCTATCACTTTCTAGGGTGGGACTTCCACTTTTCTGGATGGATATTTGGGTTCCAATCTTCAGATGTGAAAATGTAATGACTTCATGGATTGTTTTACTTCATATAATATATTCAAAACAACATTTTTTCTCTTGTGAAAAAAATGATTAATGTTTATCACTCTGCCTTCAAAACTAGCGATGCTGGTCTATGTTGCTGGTTTATTGATATGGTCTGATGGTCTTTTTATATTTTGGACATATCACACTCCACACATGATTAGCGTTTTTCTCTGTTCAAGGATTTTGGGTACTTTAATTTGTATTTGGAACAATGGACGTCGGTACGTACTCTATCTGTTGCTTTACTATTCTACATACTGCTATTTCACTTTCTTATAGATGCCTCGGGCATATTTGGATGCTTTCTCGGATTGTCGATAATCTCCATGTGGACCGTTACTGGGTTTTATATCAAGTCGTTGTATGTGACATGGGGTATTTTTCTATCATTGTCTGGGGTGGGACTTCCACTTTTCTGGATGGATATTTGGGTTCCAATCTTCAGATGTGAAAATGTAATAACTTCATGGACTGTTTTAATTCATATAATATATTCAAAACAACGTTTTTTTTCTTGTGAAAAAAAAATTATTAATGTTTATCACTCTGCTTCAAAACTAGCGATGCTGGTTTATTGATATGGTCTGATGGTCTTTTTATATTTTGGACATATCACACTCCTCACATGATTAGCGTTTTTCTCTGTTCAAGGATTTTGGGTACTTTAATTTGTATTTGGAACAATGGACATCGATACTCTATCTGTTGTTTTACTATTCTACATACTGCTATTTCACTTTCTTATAGATGCCTCGGGCATATTTGGATGCTTTCTCAGATTGTCGATAATCTCCATGTGGACCGTTACTGGGTTTTATATCATGTCCCTGTATATGACATGGGGTATTTTTCTATCATTGTCTGGGGTGGGACTTCCACTTTTCTGGATGGATATTTGGGTTCCAATCTTCAGATGTGAAAATGTAATGACTTCATGGACTGTTTTACTTCATATAATATATTCAAAACAGCGCTTCTCGTCTTTTAAAGTTTAAATTTTTTTTTTTAAATTGAACCCACTGTCAGTCTACGAACGCCTTTTAGACGTTGGAACTGCGACAACCTATAAACGTCAGAAGAGATACAGTATAAAAACGTCGGACCACATTTCGTCGGAATTGTGACAGATTACAAACGTCGGAAGAGCGACGTTCCAAACGTCGGAACACATATCGTCGGCATTGCGACATCTTACAGACGTCGAAAGAGTGACCTCAAAAACGTCGAACCACGTTGGGTCGGAATTGCGACCGTTTACAAGCGTCGGAAGAGCGACGTTCCAAACGTTGAACCACATTTCATCGGAAGTGCAACAATTTACAAACGTCGGAGGTGCGACGGTTTGTGAGACGTCGAAAGAGTGACGCTTGTTCGGAAGCAACGGAAGAAGTGTCGATAGTGCGACACTTTTTACGTGCGTCGAAACTGCGACGGCATGACAAACCACAGTTTGTCTTCCCTCGAACTGTCGCTCTTGCGACGACTATGTGTCGCAATAGCGACGAATTGGCCGTCGGAATTTCCGCCAAATTTTCTAGTGAACATCCATGAACTTTTTTTGCTACTATTTTGACATATTGTTTTCTTGATGGATGATAATTCTATTTCTATCCAACCACATTTGCAGACATATGATGGTCAAACCCTTTTGTATACAAGAATACTGATGCTCATCCTTGCCACAAGATTACATTCATCTTCTTGTCTTGACATATGAACTGTAATCTCGGTTTTCTTTATTTCACATTAAAATTTGAATAAATAATAATTAAGAGATCATGGGATAGGGACAATGAGGAGTGATTTTCCTTCCATTTGCAACTAGTTTTATGCTTCCAGTTCCAGGAAAGATGCCATATTTTTTGAGTGATCTACCTTTTGTTTATTCTTGTTAACACATGGTAGAAATCAATGAAATCAATTTTTTTTCCTCTCGTTTGATTCTTGAGATTATTCTTGCAATATTAAGAACCACTTCACTAAATAAATTTGGCATATATCTCATACTAAGAGAATAATATCTGATGATGATTAGTTAATCAAACATTTGATGCCTCCCTAGACCCCACCCACCCAAAATTGCTTCTATTCCCCCCGGGATCAAGCACATCCCCCACCCCCCCTCTCCACACACTGGGCAGTTTTGGATTTCCCTTTGAGGCCTTATTGAGAAAGAGTATTTTTTTGAGATCTCTCATCTTAGGGATTCGTCCTCATCCATTCAAATTTTCCACCTCCACTTTCACCACTATAATATGCTTCCTAAGTGGAATCAAGAATAAAGTGAATCTATAGCACTCTGATTTCATAACAGCATATAAAAAACTTGAAATATAAATTAATGCACATAGAGCTAAAAGTAATTAATGAAATGATCATAGTGCTATAGGGAAATGGTCACTCTGTATTTTAATGGATGGAAGATCCATTCCTTCAGCTTCAGAATGACAAGCCGATCGACTAATAGATCTATGTGCCATCCATTCTAGCAATAGATATTTGATCCAAACCTTTTCCTTCTACTCTAGCATATGGATATTATGCCTCTTCATTCCATTAGCTTGTATTGTTTCCATCAACATCCATGAAATTTTGCTGCTACTATTTTGACATATTATTTTCTTGAGTGGATGATAATTCTATTTCTATCCAACCACATTTACAAACATATGATGGTCAAACCCTTTTGTATACAAGAATATTGATGCTCATCCTTGCCACAAGATTACATTCCTCTTCTTGTCTTGACATATGAACTGTGATCTCGGTTTTCTTTATTTCACATTAAACTTTGAATAAATAATAATTAAGAGCTCATGGGATAGGGAGAATGAGGAGTGATTTTCCTTCCATTTGCAACTAGTTTTATGCTTCCATGCAAGATGCCATATTAGCTGAGTGATCTACCTTCTGGTTTAGTATTTTTAACACATGGTAGAAATCAACGAAATCAATTTTTTTTCCTCTCGTTTGATTCTTGAGATTATTCTTGCAAGATTAAGAACCACTTCACTAAATAAATTTGGCATGTATCTCATACTAAGAGAAGAATATCTGATGATGATTAGTTAATCAAATATTGGATGCCTCCCTAGAACTCACCCACCCAAAATTGCTTCTATTCCCCCCAAGATCAAGCACATCCTCCCCCCTCCACACACTGGGCAGTTTTGGATTTCCCTTTGAGGCCTTATTGAGAAAGAGTATTTTTTTGAGATCTCTCATCTTAGGGATTCTTCCTCATCCATTCAAATATTCCACCTCCACTTTCACCACTATAATATGCTTCCTAAGTGGAATCAAGAATAAAGTGAATCTGTAGCACTCTGATTTAATAACAGCGTATAGAAAACTTGAAATATAAATTAATGCGCATAGAGCTAAAAGTAATTAATGAAATGATCAGAGTGCTTCAGGGAAATGGTCACTCTATATTTTAATGGATGGAAGATCCATTCCTTCAGCTTCAGAATGACAAAATGATCCACTAATAGATCTATGTGCCATCCATCCTAGCAATAGATCTTTGATCCAAACCTTTTCCTTATGCTCTAGCATATGGATATTATGCCTCTTCATTCCATTAGTTTGTATTGTTTCCATCAACATCCATGAACTTTTGTTGCTACTATTTTGACATATTGTTTTCTTGAGTGGATGATAATTATATTTCTATCCAACCACATTTGTAGACATATGATGGTCAGATCCTTTTGTATACAAGAATATTGATTCTCATCCTTGCCACAAGATTACATTCCTCTTCTTGTCTTGACATATGAACTGTGATCTTGGTTTTCTTTATTTCACATTAAACTTTGAATAAATAATAATTAAGAGATCATGGGATAGGGACAATGAGGAGTGATTTTCCTTCCATTTGCAACAAGTTTTATGCTTCTAGGCAAGATGCCTTACTTGTTGAGTGATCTACCTTCTGGTTTAGTCTTGTTAACACATGGTAGAAATCAACGAAATCAATTTTTTTTCCTCTCGTTTGATTCTTGAGATTATTCTTGCAAGATTAAGAACCACTTCACTAAATAAATTTGGCATGTATCTCATATTAAGAGAAGAATATATAATGATGATTAGGTAATCAAATATTTGATGCCTCCCTAGACCCCACCCACCCAAAATTGCTTTTATTCCCCCCAGGATCAAGCACATCCCCCCCCCTCCACACACTGGGTAGTTTGGATTTCCCTTTGAGGCCTTATTAAGAAAGAGTAATTTTTTGAGATCTCTCATCTTAGGGATTCGTCCTCATCCATTCAAATTTTCCACCTCCACTTTCACCACTATAATATGCTTCCTAAGTGGAATCAAGAATAAACTGAATCTATAGCACTCTGATTTCATAACAGCATATGGAAAACTTGAAAGATAAATTAATGCGCATAGAGCTAAAAGTAATTAATGAAATGATCAGAGTGCTACAGGGAAATGGTCACTCTTTATTTTAATGGATGGAAGATCCATTCCTTCAGCTTCAGAATGACAAGTTGATCCACTAATAGATCTATGTGCCATCCATCCTAGCAATAGATCTTTGATCCAAACCTTTTCCTTCTGCTCTAGCATATGGATATTATGCCTCTTCATTCCATTATCTTGTATTGTTTCCATCAACATCCATGAACTTTTGCTACTACTATTTTGACATATTGTTTTCTTGATGGATGATAATTCTATTTCTATCCAACCACATTTGCAAACATATGATGGTCAAACCCTTTTGTATACAAGAATATTGATGCTCATCCTTGCCACAAGATTGCATTCCTGTTCTTGTCTTGACATATGAACTGTAATATTAGTTTTATTTATTTCACATTAAACTTTGAATAAATAATAATTAAGAGATCATGGGATAGGGACAATGAGGAGTGATTTTCCTTCCATTTGCAACTAGTTTTATGCTTCCAGTTCCAAGAAAGATGCCATATTTTCTGAGTGATCTACCTTCTGTTTTAGTCTTGTTAACACATGATAGAAATCAACGAAACAAATTTTTTTCCTCTCGTTTGATCTTGAGATTATTCTTGCAAGATTATGAACCACTTCACTAAATAAATTTGGCATGTATCTCATACTAAGAGATGAATATCTTATGATGATTATTTAATCAAATATTTGATGCCTCCCTAGACCCCACCCACCCAAAATTTCTTCTATTCCCCCCAGGATCAAGCACATCCCCCCCCCCCCTCCACACACTGGGCAGTTTTGGATTTCCCTTTGAGGCCTTATTGAGAAAGAGTATTTTTTTGAGATCTCTCATCTTAGGGATTCGTCCTCGTCCATTCAAATTTTCTACCTCCACTTTCACCACTATAATATGCTTCCTAAGTGGAATCGAGAATAAAGTGAATCTGTAGCACTCTGATTTCATAACAACGTATAGAAAACTTGAAATATAAATTAATGTGCATAGAGCTAAAATTAATTAATGAAATCAGAGTGCTATGGGGAAATGGTCACTTTGTGTTTTAATGGATGGAAGATCCATTCCTTCAGCTTCAGAATGACAAGCTGTTCCACTAATAGATCTATGTGCCATCCATCCTAGCAATAGATCTTTGATCCAAACCTTTTCCTTCTGCTCTAGCATATGGATATTATGCCTCTTCATTCCATTAGCTTGTATTGTTTCCATCAACATCTCATGAACTTTTTCTGCTACTATTTTGACATATTGTTTTCTTGATGGATGAAAATTCTATTTCTATCCAACCACATTTGTAGACATTTGAATTTAGGCATGCCCTGTGAGGCGTGTTTTAGAATTTGGTTTGTTACTTTGTTAATAATATTTTGTTTTTTATTTTTTGTGCTATGAAGTGAACATATCTTCCCACGTTGAAGACATTTCCTTTTTGTTATAAATTTCTTCAAAAGCATAATGCAAAATTTGAATAGTGAAGTCACAATCGAAAATTCATCTTTGATTCTCTTCCATTTTTTTTATTGAAGACACATCTCGAAGGGTCTTGGAAGTTGGATATCAATTTTTCTGTAAATTCTTTGTTGTTAATAGACGATTACGAACTATGGTCTAATTAAAAATATCAACCTTTGGAAAACCATCATTTTTCTAAATGTAATTTTGAATCCTGATATAGGGAGGCAACAACATCTCTTAAATAAATGTAACCCAATTTTACTGTGTATTCAACAAAATTTACCCCATCCATGGCTGTCAAGAGTGAGTTTATCTGTAAAAGAATACTAACAGTAAAATTCAAGCCCAAACATTGGTGCAGAAAGATCAAGATGATGACCTGATGAACAAAAAGACTATTAATAGTACAATTCAAGGTAAACAGTTGAACACAGAATGGCCTGCCATGAGCTATACCATTCAATTTCATTTGGAAAACAACCAATTGAGGGAGAAGTTTATTTTAACTAGAATTTCATGTAACAGCTATGCATATGTTTCTATATTTAATCAAACTAGTATTAAACCAATCTAATCGAGAGTTGCAGTCGAAGCCTATGGGAGACCTTTGATAAAGTGTTAACAGTTTGGATTTATAGCTATTGCAAGCTTAAAAGAAGGTTGAACAAGTGTAAAATTCTAGATTTTGGCTTACCTCTTGCAAATCACCCACAGAGCACCCGCATTCACCACTGACTAGCACAGAGCACCCGCATTCACCGCACTGTTAAACTCACTGAACTTTGAAGCAATCACCAGCGTCCAGCATATTCGGACTAGCAAATTTATTAAAAAATAATAATTACAGAGCACTGTTAGACTTGCCAAAGAAATCACAATACACTTGAAGCATTCGAACTTTGCAAATTTATAAAAAAATATATAATTACAGTTGCAACCCAAAGGCCAACACCATTGTCCAAACTCCTCGCAGCACGGGTTTAGCTCCATGGCACCGGGGAAATGGACCATCTTGGACCTTGGTACTCTAAATCCCTTTCCGAGCAGCTACTGTCTCCCGGAACTAGATTTTGATTCTTATTGCCCTCGTCAATGCGTGCAGCTGTCATCGGTCAATGCATGCAGAGTCATCTGAACCAGATCTTGTAAGTTTGCACCTCCAACAGTCGATCTGGTAAGTTTTCACCTCCAACATCAACTTCCAAGCCCCAACCTGCCCCAACCTGTTGAAATGGGGGTGAATCACTTCAATCCATCCCCCGACCCAGTAAATTCCCTGAAATATTTGTTGCACCTCCAACTTCCAAGCCCCAACCAGTAAAAATGGGGCAAATCACTCCAACCCCTCCCTCCGACCCAGTAAATCTAGGCGAAAGCCATTGAAATCTGCTCCAAACCAGAAAATTGGGAGCTGAATTCCATGGTTTTAGTTTTATGCGCCTTTATTTTGTTTGGCTAACACTTAATAATTAATTATTTTTAAAATAATTATAGGGTTAAATTTATAAAAATATAGAAAATGGGTTTTATATAAAAAATTCACCCTATCAAAATTTAAAACCCCTTAAAATTTTCCCTTGGGCTAAAATTCGCCCCTAAAATTTTCCCTAATAAGGACCTACTTGTGATCCAAGAGCTTCCTATTCTCCTTCTTTCACTTTTGTTGTAGCTTCCAATCCAACTTAGATCGCAAGACTCGTTCCCGAAAGTATAAACACTAAACAGCAAAGATATTGTAATATACATATGCCTATTTATCTTAATCACTTAAATTGATTGAACATGAAACATATATATCAGTTAAGAGTCCATCACATGAGAAATAGAAACATAAACAAATACATATATGGGAAAATGAACATCAATATTTATTAAAAAGTAGAAGGGGAGGTTACAACCAATGATCAATTTGATGTCACCAGTTCCAACATCATCCCCAAGACCAATGAAATAGGGTTTATAATCCCCTATCATTTCAGTTGCTACATGCCCTAAGACAAGAACAAATCATTCATGGCTTATATTGCAAGATGTCCAAGGTTTGAAGTATATGTTATATCACTTATGAGCTCACCAACGCTGCCTCTCAAGGGTCTAACTGCGTTGCACATGCAGCTCCCTCCATTCAAGGGTGCATTTCAATGTACTTCTCGACATTCAAGAGTGTATTGGTCAAATGGGAGTGAAATTATCATTGTTTTGGAATCTCCACATGGATAGTGCCTTATAGAAGATTCCATATGTTTCAAACTTCGAATCCATGTGTCCATCTAACACCTTTGAGCTTGGGAACATGTCTTGCATATTATTAGAAAGTCATTGATTGAGAAACTACCATCAGTTGCCCTATAAATTGAGCACAGATCCTAGTGCTAGGGAAGGAATAATTTTGGTAAATAAATGTTGTTGGATTCTCAATTGAGACAGTGATAGAAGTGATATGTTGTTGGTGAGATGTTGATTGTGATGAGGCTGGGATGATGTTGGAGCTAGTGACATCAAATCGATCATTGGTTGTAACCTCACCCTTCTACTCTTTAATAAAGATTGTTGTTCATTTTCCCATATATGTATTTGTTTATGTTTCTATTTCCCATGTGATGGAATCTTAACTGATATATATGTTTCATGTTCATTCGATTTGACTGATTAGGATGGTTCTTTTACTGTGTCAACCTCGTTAAAAAAAGAAACAGATTATGAGGATAGTTATTTTCCTATGTCAACCTCGTTAAAAAATGAAACAGGTTATGAGGAAAGTTATTTTACCATGTCAACCTCGTTAAAAAAATGAAACAAGTGTTGAGGATAGTTATTTTACTGTTTCAACCTCGTTAAGAAAATGAAACAGGTCATGAGCATAGTTCTTTTCCTGTGTCAAGCTCATTAAAAAATGAAACAAATCCTCTCCTAATTAAGACGAGTCTTCATTTGATCTCGTAAATGAACCTTCATTCCATCCAACTATTAGTAATCAGTAATCTACTTAGGTGAATGAAATGAATCTTGGGGGGCATCTTCTCTTGCAGGGGGCATTCGACATGTGCTCTTGCAGGGGGCATTCAAAACATTCTTACCAATTGCACGCAATCAACAGCTGAAGTTCGAGGAAAAAAATAGGTTCAGAGATCCAAAATGAAAATGATAACTTTCAAATGGTAAAAATGAATAGTAAAACTCTTTTAATTAGTCATTTTATTATTTTCAAATAATATTTATTGTTGTGAGTATGGTTTTATTCAATTTTTATCATCAAACTGGTATTTTTAATCCATTTGATGTTGTTATGAATAGGTTTGCAACTGATGAGTAAATTAGTCGTGAACATTTATTTCAAGAATGACTTGAACAAAAAGCATACTTTTATCCTTATTTTTCGAGCTTTGATAAAAACGAAAAAGTACTCAAAGCGCACTTTTATCTCTTTTTCGAGCTTCGATAACAGCGAAAAAGGAACCCCTAGATTCTTCTTTTAGCTCTTTTCAGACTCTGATAATGTGAAAATATTGTCGAGCACTTGTCTTTTCGAGCTCGTAAAAGTAAATGAATTGATATCTACTTAGTATAAGATTAACCATTTTCCAGACTAAGATAGATTATTTAGGAAAAAGGAAAACCTTAGTCGAAAATGGCTAGGAGGTTCTCTCAGATATTGTTTTACACTTTTTCATATTTGAGCGACAACTTTACGAAAAAGGACTTATAGATTTTTCTTTTTTCCTCTTTTTCAAACTCTCTAAACATGAAAAAGGACCGGGTTGTCGTTGTCGTTACACTCGTACAAATATAAAATAGCGATGGGCTTGTCGATTGTTGGGGTTCCCATGTTTTGGCCAGATTGGCAAGACCAAAAGATGAGACAACATCAAACCACTTTCAGACCTTAGGATCTAGCCCTCCTAGGTCTAGAGAGGGATCTTTCTATAATAGTCAAAGTATATATGTCTTTGAGGCTCAAATGTTATGATGTTAGGCTAGTTATAGGCACAAGGTTTTTTTGTTTGATTGTTTGTTTGGTTGCTGGTTATCAGGAAGGAAGGGTTCAATGGAAGGCAAGACTGAGCAAAGAGGGATAAGGCAGAGGTGAAATGTTCCAGGAAATATTCAACCATTGGGAAATGGAGTCAGGAAAGGATTTGCTTACTATCTAATGTGCAAGCTTTCAATTGGGCTAGTCATCTAAAACATTGGATCTTAAAGATGATTGTGTGATATGGAATGGTAGGAGAGGAGGAGACAACACAGTTTCAGGGCACAAAGTTAAAGACCAGCTGGTCGCACAAGGATCCTAGTGGACAGGGCTAACTCTAATCCCCAGTGTTCCCAAATCTTCCAGCTAAATCCTTAACATCAAACATATAAGAACAGATTCATTTAACTCATACATCATAGAGTAGGCAATAACATCCACTACACTGGTTAAATTTTCTGAAATCGATTCTTAGATAACACCTTCAGAAGAAAAACATTAATGGCAAGGAGAGCAGAAACATAGGGTACCTAACAAGGGTAAATCCTATGCCAATATTCTGATGCAAGCCAGTAGAAACGAAATGAAATGAATATAAACACAGAGATAGGAAAACATCACCGCTGCTTTAGATTAGGATCCAAAGAAATGTGATTGTCATATTGAACAGCAATACAGTCAAGTACAACAATGCCAATAGCCAAATACTCAGTCTGAAATCATATTCCTCAGCCTATCTTACAACTTTACACAGAGACTGTGTCTCAAAAGAAACTACTTGCAATTCTCTGATAACTGATCAATAACCTTTACAATGAGTTTCTTCATGAATTTATAGCTCCAGAGGAGCAGAGAAGGTAGGTGAAAAAATAAATGCAGCATTGAAAACTTCAGTAAAGAAAGAGGGCCGAAGCCCATTCTGTTTAAATTCTGAGCTTTCAATTCCTGTCACTCTTTGGATGGAAGAGTGGTCTTCTTCAGGCCTCTATTTACTTCAATATGTCTCTTGATGTACTTTGATCTGCATGACTCTGTGGTACTTTTGGTGAATAAACAAATGATAAACAAGCAACTGAGAAGTTTGTCTTATTTATGAAACAAATGCTCTAGTAGCTTCGGACTATTGTCAGGGTGGAAATTTCTTCAGGGGCACAGTGTAGAATAAAAACTGCATGGGCGCTTTGTCCTTTATGGAGGAAAAACATTCTGTTGCTGTAGAAACCTTGATATGCATTGATTTCTGCGTGTTGTACCTTCTGCGTGATCCATGGGTCTTCAATCTGGTACTTTTCCTCTAAATCTTCGAACCTAAGGCTTATATATCTTCATTTGCGTGCCTTAAGCTCTCTGCTGCTCCATTTATATCTCTGACTGCGAAATCTGTGTGTTAATGGCACCGAGACATTTTCACAGAGTAAACCCTGGTCTTTTAATGCAAGTCCTGTCGTAGGACCTCCTCGGTTTTTCTTCATGATTTCTGCCTCTACACACGGTCCTTTCCTGTGTTTTCTGTTACTGTGACAGAAACCCTGAATCATGGCCGCAATTTACTGTTGGTAACCCTGGAAAACATGAAAACCTGTTACGAAAAACATGTATGGGGGTGGGATGATGTGGAAAACTGTGAGGATGATAGTGGGACTGCGGAGAAATGGCTAAAAATGCAGAGGAATGGTGGAGAAATGCTCTAGTGAAGGTTGGCGAAAAACAGTGGAAGGTGTCGAGGCAGACGTTTAACGTAAAAAACATTAAAATTTTAATCTTTGAATGGATTATAAAGGGGAAGGGCAAGAAAAAAAATGAAGATACGTAGACGAATGACGTGGCGGGCTCGGGTCAACAGCGGGTGTGTGATTTAATCTGGACCGTCCGATCTCGGCGGAGATCAACGGTGAAAAATGCATCGGAGGGCGATGGACAGTGGGCCAGGGGTACGATTTCCTCGGGTTAAACCTCGCGCAGCATCGTTGAGCGATGACCGTTGGATGGGCAAGGACAAATCTGATGGCTGACAGCGATATCGCTCCGCGTCCTGTACCAAAAGATAACGTGCAATGAGCAAGCAGTTTTGGAATTGTATTGGAGCCACATGTCGAATGCTGAGTGGAATCGTTGGGCAATGGAAAAATACCGCCTACTTCCCAAAGGCGATGCGATAGATACCACTGGGTTTGTGAACAATGTTTGCGGCGGGGACCACCGGGATGGATATACTGCGGACCGTTGATCTGCGTTGAATAGACAGCGATGGCACGATTGGGGCGATGAACGTGGTAGACCACGGGCACTACAGATTTAACACGGACCGTCCGAACTGCAAAGATCAACGTCTGATGTTTCCCGCGATACCAATTGAGATAGGCACCTTTTTTGTTAGCGTCTGGTTTCGGCCCCCAGGTCATAAGGTGGAAGAAAAGCCGAGGGGGCTGGCCGAAAGGTGCTAGTCCTATTATAATGTTTAAAGTGGTTTTTTAACCCATTTCGGTGCATTTTAAAGCCAAAGGAGGGTAGCGATAGGGAGAAAAGGTGAGAATTTGGCTAGACAAAGGGTGAAGGTGGGTTTTCAAGGGGATTTGGGGAGATTAAGGGGATTTTGACAAAGGGAATAAGAGGTGAAAGGGACACTTTGCAGGGATATAGGGGATAAATATAGACCTTTCGGAGCACAATTTCTGCAAACAATGAGACCTTATAAAGGGATTCAGCAGCGGGAAATTTATCAAAGGCAAAGGCAGAGGATACTTCAAGGATGATGTGTCTTTAGAGGAGATGCATTCGTTGAAGGCTCAAAAAACAATTTAGCCCCCTACTTTGCTTTGTCAAAAATTTATAGGGGGCTAACATCAATCATGGAAAGAATCAAGTTTCATTCATTGCTAGACTTGTTAAATTATTAAATAGCGATACATTATTCGCCCAAAGGGTTAAATTATAGATCAAGCATATGTTACCCTCCTCAAGCTTGTTAAAAAATAAAGAGGTACTAGTCGACAAATGACCGGGGAAAATTTGGGAAAGTGAATAGAACCTTTACGGTAGCAGGTCGCTCTTGAACATGACACTTCACTCCATCATCGTGACTATTTGGGTTGGGTAATCTTCTTGACGGTTCATTCATACTTATGGTTCATCATACCTTCACTTCAGTTTTGGGTCAATGATGCCAACTCATCTCAGTGTCACCGATATGTTGAAGAGAAGTCATCCAGTGAATACTCATCCTTCTGCAATACTCATAAGCCTTCATTCTCATGACAGTCGTCCTTGAACATTGCCATATTAGTCACATTTTGTCTCCGAGATCATTAACTCCCGTTTCGTGATAAAGTGGCTTCTTTTCGACGTCAAATCATCATCCAGGAAGTTTACTTAGAAACATCATCTTCTAGTATCATGAGGGTTATTACAGCATCGAAAAGATCCCCACTTCCAGACCTTTGACCGAAAGATTTTTTTTCGTGTTCGACATCAAACCATCTATTAACGCCTTACGAAATGTACTACAGTACCTTGAGGTCCATTAACATCAATGGTGGTTATCTCGCGTTTTTTAATAGCTCACATCATTGGCTGGTACTCAAACGATATCTTGTCATGTTCGACTACAAATCATATATTTGAATGGCTAGACTTGTACCCGAACTATCGATTAAACGAGACAAAACGACCCTGGATCTATTTTCAGCCATCCGGGCTGTGATTTCAGGATTTTTTTACACATCATTTGTACAGTGACCTTACATACATATTGTCATCCAAACATGGCCCTATATCTGTAGGCATGTCTGTATTGGGCAACATTCTAATGTATATGACTTTCTGCACTATGTACATGTTATTAGATAGTTTATATGTTGAGCATGGGAATTCCTCCGTCAGTAATTTGTGATCAAGATGAAAATATCATGATGTAATGTATTGTAAGATTGATGTAGGTTGTCACTCTACTTCAGTTCCGGCCCATCACGTCGTAAAGCATCTCATTCAAAAAATATTGTTATTATTCTGACTTCATGCTTTAGGGGGCAGCTGTTATAGGTCAATTTGGGCATCATTCCCCATGACCAGGTCAAACTGGACATCAACCCCAGTGGATTCTCTAATTTGTTATGCAGAATTATGATCTACGGATAAATAAAATTCCCTAAATGTGGTGTTATTAATTTATAACAACAGATTAAAGACTTTGCAGACACTTTCTCTAAGAGTAAATAGACAAATATAAAGATAGAAGGACCTACTTATGATCCAAGCGCTTCCTATTCTCCTTTTGTCGCTTTTTTTGTAGCTTCTGTTATCACTCAGGTTTTCCTTGAAGTTGTGGAAAAGGAAAGTATACCCGAGGTAACCACAAACCAACCTTCGGATGCAGAATCTAGCCAATCTGCATCCAGAGAGGGCTCTCTCTTTATGATTTATCTTTGTTCTTAGAAAGTTTTAGGCTAGTTATAAGTCCAAGAAATGTGTTTTAAAATGGTGGAATTCGCCAACTAAGGGCAAGGTTGAATATTTTCAGGCCATTGGGCAATGGAGTCAAAGGATGGCTTTACTGGATTTCTATTCTACACACAAGATGGCTTTACAGGGCAAGATAGCCAAACAGAGAACAATCCTTAAAATTTAAAGTGGATGGAATGGTTTTGAAGGGATGAAAGGCAGCTAAGAATATTTCACCATGTTCAAAAATAAAGAAATGAAATGATTACAAATAAATAGCGGTGAAGAATTCTTTATTATAGTAATCAAGAATGTTTAAATTAGCAAAGCAAGAGCATTTAAGAATTCGTGCTTATAACCAATTTAGAGGAAAACATTAAGAATAATCACATCTGAAATCAGAGTACAATTAAGTAAATTATGATTCAATCCTTTATGTAAATTATTCAGAAATGGACGCAATGATATTATAAACAGATATAAAACTTAAGACATAGGATAGAAAGACTTATTGAACTGCAGTCCGACACATGAATCCAGCAAAAAGTCCTGAGCTTCAAATTGTCATCCAGTAAACCACAAATAAATTTCTCCAAAACGCTTTTATTCCAAAAACATCAATGTCACAGCAAAGTAATAAAATCCACCCTCAACACTCTCTTTGAGGGTTTATTTATACAAAAAATGATTGAAAATATCTCACACTAACTTAGCCAATAATCTAGGGTGACTAATGAGTAAGTTACAATAAAAGGAGACAAATGGTCTCATAGATAGGACAAAAAGTAATTTCTGGTGTGCCGTTTCCTCTTTTTGAGGATGTGCTGGAGGCAGGTGCTATAATAGGGCTCGATGTTGTCTCTTTGAGTAATTCTTTTGCTTGCCTGATACTCTTCGTTTCTACTGATACTCTTTAAACTACCCAACTGATACTCTTTAACCTGTACTCATTTTTTATCCTTTACATGATAGTAAAAAGATAAAATTCCCAACCTGAAGATAAATTTCATAAAATTTCCAATAAGTCATCCCACCATTGATCTTCTGCTATTATGGTTCTTTTAAGTTTTCTCAATGTTTCATCAGCCTCTGTGAGTTTGTAAAAAGTGGGCTGATTAGGGAACAAATACTTTATTTCATGTTCAAGATGAAATAAATTCTTCAACTTGTCATAGAGATTTCTCCCTGTTGGCAATGTTGCTTCTGACAAACTGATAGAATGAGCAGTTGTGTTATGAGCATGTATATCTATTTTCTTAACATAGGTTTCCAGGTCCATTATCTTGTCCTCTGAGAGCATAGGACTGGGTAACCCATTGTCCAATAAAACCTGAAATTTTCCTTTGAAAGAATTAATTTATTCCAGAATATTTGAGCACTTCCTTTCCAAATTCTGCATAAGATTTCTTTTGGTAAAAACTCTTTTTATTTCTAAAATAGTGCCTGTCCTGTCATCAATTCCTAATTCTGCAAGCTGTTGCTTAGTCCGGGTATTCAAAAACTGTATAAGTTGATTGGCTTGCTCAGGTCTGCCCCTTAATTCATCTCTTGTTCTGTTTATTTCTTCTTGAGCTACTTTGATCAAGTCATTTTGTTCAAAAATTGCTTGTACAGAGGGCCAAATACTTTTTATTAACTCAATTATATTATCCCAAAGAATTTCATTTATTTCTCTCAAAGGCTTCTCTAATGAAAGATCTTTTTCTAAAGCCTTAACCAATCTTTCTAGCCTTTTAATTTCCCTGGTATTATCAGCAACAGTCTTTTTAGAAGTATCATATTTCTGCTCCAAATTTACTAACTGCAATTTTGTGGTTTGAAGTTCTGTGACTCTGAGTTTTAAACTTTCCATTTGTTTTACCAATTCATCAGAACTCAAACCAGAAGTGTTTACCTGCGCTGGCTTTGTTTGTTGATCTGCTGTTGTGGTACCTGTAGTGATCTTGGCTGTAGATGTTTGCATGATAGCCTGTTTTTCTTGTAATGCCTGTTCCAATTCTTTTTCTGTTTCACTCAGTTGCTCAGTCATTTTCAAGAGCAACTCCATCATTTCATCCTGTGAATTTTCCTTCAAAACCTCTTGCGTCTATGGATGCCTTGAGGCTGGCAATTTCAGCTGCTTTCTCAGTGCAGCAATATCATCATCTTTATTTTTAATTAGTGCTTCAATGCTTTTGATATCTTTTGGGTTATGACCCAAACTGATGATTATGTCTTCCAGAGACTTTATTCTGTTATCTTTGGCCTGAGAAGAGGCCTTCTCAATTTGCAATTGTGTGTTTGTGTTATTTAAAGAATCTTGCAGCCTTAGGGCTGCCATGGCCTTATCAGTAAGAGTGGAATACACCATTTCCCCAGTTTGTTTATGCAGCTCTATCTGGTCCAAGGGATGAATGTCTTTTGCCAGGACCTCAAAATTGGTCCTAATATAATCAGCTGCTGTCATGGGTTTGGGCACCTTAGATTTGAAATGGCTCATCACCATTTTGCCTTGTTGAATGTCAAATGCTGACATTAACCTTTCCTGATTATGTGGAGCCATTTTCAGATATTGATCATATACCTTCATTCTCAATGGATCATTCTTTGCCTTTATATTAATGAAAGTTCTTTTTATATCACCTGTATCTGTTTTTTGGTGGCTTAAAAGAAGATACTTCAGTACTCAACTGATTTTGCAATGCTTTTCCTTTGTGGCCTGTGTGTGTTTCATTAACTGTGCCAGTTAGTTGACTATCTTCTCTTTCATCATCAATTATTTCATCTATAATTTCCACTTCTGGGAGTGGATTGAGTTTCTGCTTTTTATCTTGATGTAGCTCTGAAGATTCTTTGGGAGGAGTAGGACCTGGATCCTGTCTTTTCTTGCCTATTTCCATATTAGATGGAGTCTGTAATTCTGAAACCTCAGGATGATTAACTTGAACAGGGGAAACCTGTGCTTGATCTGGTGTTTTGGAGGTTTGAGGCTTTTCTGACATAATGAAAGTTTCAATGACATGTACCTCAGGTTCTTTGCCTTTACCCTTAGATTCAACTACAATTGGTGAACTGATTTCTTGTAATCCCTTTTGGAGATTTCCTGCTGAAGAAGTGCCAATATGAGGTACCTGCACTTGTGCAAAATATTCTAAGTCAAATTTTTTCTCAAGGTCTTTCATAATTTTGTTCATTTTGTCTTCTTCACTTTCTTCTTCAACTAGTGTTTCTTCCACCCACTCATCTTGATTAGCATATTGTTCTATTTCAGGGATCCTGTTGTGAAAGTATGGGGATGATTTGTTCTTCATTATTTTATCACAGATAAAACCAAATGGATCATAAGGAACCCGACGAAAACTTCTTTGGAACTTGCAATGGTTTTGTAGTATATCTTCTGCTTCTCGCTCAGCATCCCTAGAGTTGCATATGAAGGGACCTAATTGACTTTTGATCCTGAGTTGGGCTTTCTTTTTCACACTACAAAAATGAATCATATCAGAATTATTCATTTGCCGGAAATATTCCAAGGCAAAAAGTCTCATGGGCACATATTTTGGCAACTTGAATGGATGCAATTCACATCCATAGATTCTGATGACTGAATGGTTTTGATATAAATACCAGTCTCCAACTTTATATGTCCTTGAAAGCTGCAAAGTCTTCTTAATATCATTACTAAGCCTTGGAGGGGGAATTCCAGTCAACAAGGTAGTTGCAGGGTATACAAAAAGATCGATGAACTCAGCATAAGAATAGGGAGAATCATAGGAAGAGTGAGTTATGGCAGACCAAAATATAACTGATCTAGGGTTTCCCTTTGCATCAAGCTTTTTAACAGGAAAAGGAAACTTTTCTGATTGATAATAGATGATGAGATGGTAAATAACTGAGGAATATTTAAATACTTTCTCATTATCTAGCTTCATGAACTGGTCATGGATTTTATTGGCAATAAAAGATGCAAATTCATATTTCACTGCAGGAGGTTACCCAGGAGTAAAGATAGACAGCAAAACTAGGGTTATTTCATCAACATATTCACTTGTGTTGAAACCCATGACAAAGGATATCATATTCAGGATAAGTTTGCCTAAATTGTTAAAGTAAGCAAAACCATAGGGAGGAGGCCCCTTAGGTTGATTTTCAGGCAACATAAATGTCTGGCAAATGCATTTCAATTTTTCTGGGGACAGTTGGGTGGACTTTTCAAGTAGTTCTTCCATAGACAAAGGAGTAAGATCTTGATCAGGTTCAAAATGGAGCATTTTATTGATAGCTTGAGGAGTGATGGGGAAAAGGATACTCTGGTCAGGAGACAACACTGCCCTTTGAGTCAAATCATAGTTGGAGTGACAGTAGTGGATAATCTCTGGGAAAATATAGACTGAGGGGATAAGGTATCTCGGGAAATTGGATTTCCATAATCCAATGACATCTCGCCCCTTCGAATAATCGTCTCTGCAGCGACAATAACTTTGAAGAGGACTCTCATCGAAAACCAAGTCTTTATCCACTAATGGTAAGTATTCTAACTCTCTATGAGGGGCATTCAATGGGGTTACATTCAGGGCTGCCGGGGCTTCCATTTTGGTTCTTGTGTGTTCAAAATGGCAGTTTCTGGGTTTTCTTCACAGACCGGGCGTGATTTCAGTTTTAATGAGGGAAATTGGCACAGTTGCAGGTTTGGGGGAACAATTCACAGTTTTTAAAAATCAGGGAATGATCTTAGCAATAAGATTTTAACACTGATCCAGTGGAAAAACAAGGAACACAGAGTTTCTTTTAAAGTTCGGAGCGCAATAGAATAAATACCTGTTTTCAGAGGCAAACTGGGATTTAACAGGTATCAAGTGGTAGCAAGAAGATGCTTGAACACTGGTCCGGCGGAATTCTCGAACGAAATTGGATAGAACAGTAATTTTCAGCGAAAATTTTGAATTTCGCAGTGGAAGGCGCAATCGCTTTCAGCAATGAAAATGACAAAAAAAAACACGAAATTTGTTTTATTTACAAAGTCAAAAGGGATTTTATTTTATCAAGGAATGACGTCATCGAGGTACGGGATGACTTGTGACAGGGGTCAGGCGGTAAGCGGTAATTTCCGCACTGCTTATGGGCAATGGCAGTTTTAAACGGGGAGGCAGCGATTCCATTTAGAAGTCAACACGTGGCCGGTGGACTATTCCAAAACCACTGTGCCCCCGCGTGTTAACTTCCGGATGCAAGACGGCCAGTGGAACAGTCGTGGACCGTTGATTTTTGGAGGGGCAATCCAACGGTTGATGGGACGTGGATTTGGCTGGGGTTTAATGTGCGGGCCCGACGTGTATTTGAAATGATCATTGTTTAATTAATCATCCCGGGAGGCTTTTGATAGGCGGAAAAGATGGTTATTAATAAACCCTGATGATTTAATTAATCCCACTTTTTAATCGGGGTTGCGGTGGGGTTGAGGATTTTTAACCAAGGTTAGGGTGTCAGGCGGAAATGAAATACCACGTGGATGGGTCACGAAGGCTTCGGGGGACTTTTTGAAGTTTTAGTTTAAATTAAAACTTCGGTTTTATTTATTTTTTCTTTCAAACATACAAAACTATATGTTTAAACCTATTCCGATATTTCTTATTATATGGTAATAAATAAATGTTATTTATAAACCATAGGGGTAGGGAATAACTTATATGGGTATTTTTAGCCAAAGGGTTTTTATTGGGGGTTTTTTATTAATCAAAGGGGATTTAATAAACTTTGGCTAAAACTTATAATAAGAGGGGTTTTCGGGATATTTATGTAAAAGGAGTTAAGTACTATAGGATAAGATCTTTTCACTAGGGATTTAGTAAATAGATCAAAATTCAATATGACAAAGGACAAGGTAAACTCAAAATACTTAACTATAACTAAGAAAGTGAAGATTTCTGAAGTAAATCACATCATCTCAATTTCAACACTTCAACATAGAATAGTAAGTGATTTTGAGGGATTATTGTGGAACTTTACATGATTTTCCTAAGTAAAATAGGATTTTACTTAGGAAAAGGTAAAAAGTGAATGATTATAATGACAAATAATCTCAAGTACTTAGGTCTTTTTTATCATTAGGCCGAGGGTCCGGTCCCTCCAAAAGTCAAGGAAATGCCTTGAGCCCCTCTAATCTTCAAATACCTTAGCACTTTAGGGAAATTAGTAAAAATCTTAGGGAAAAAGTGATGTGGGAAGTTAATGATTTTGACTTTGCTTTCTTTGAATTTTCCAGTGCATTTCTTGCTTCAGTGCTTGTGATGAAGGTAAAATATTAAACACATTTAGCACCATCATTCATCATATAAAACTTTGCAATACCATCTACCTACCCTATCTACTTGACACTACCATTTTCTCTTCTTTATTAGGGTGCATTTATACTTGCAAACCCTTATCAACCCTTTTCTTTTTACATGGAAAATCTATCTATTTCTACACTTATTACATCCAAGGGCTCAGATTAAACTGTTGAGCACCTCTTATTAACTCTACCTATCTACTTATCTGCCAAGATTAAACTGTTTGGTCAGATATTTATTCTCTATTCTACAACATGAAATTGAAAAATGAATGAGTCAAGTTTAAATAGTTTGACTCTTCATAAATTGTGGCAAAAGTTTGACAAGCTGCACACAATTACTTATTTACAAAAAATGAAATAGTAGTGGCATTTGGATTTGCACACTTTCCTTGGTCTATTTTTGTTTGGGGTTCATTTCTTTCTCTTTTTTTACCACTTTATTTTTCTTACCCTTTGATTTTTCTTTTAGGGTATACCCTCTTTACATTTTTTAAATTTTTTGATTTTTTGGTTTTTCAAGAATATGGAACACTTTTGCTCAAGAAAAAGGTTTGAACATATTCCATAGTTCAATCAAGACAATCATGAAAAATGACACCTATTGGTATAGGAGTCTAACAGCTTCCAATCCAACTTAGATCGCCAGACTAGTTCCTGAAATTATAAACACTAAACAGTAAAGAGATTGCAATATACAGATGCCTTTTTATCTTAATCAGTTAAATTGATTGAACATGAAACATTTATATCAGTTAAGAGTCCATCACATGAGAAATAGAAACGTAAACAAATACATATATGGGAAAATGAACAACAATATTTATCAAAGAGTAGAAGGGGGAGGTTACAACCAATGATCTATTTGATGTCACTAGCTCCAACATCATCCCCAGGACCAATGAAATAGGTTCTATCATCCCCTATCATTTCAGTTGCTACTTGCCCTAAGACAAGAACAAATCATTCATAGCTTCTATTGCAAGATTTCCAAGGTTTGAAGTATATGTTATATCACTTATGAGCTCACAAATGCTACCTCTCAAGGGTCTAACTGCGTTGCATATGCAGCTCCCTCCATTCAAGGGTGCACTGCAATGCACTTCCCAACATTCAAGAGTGTGTTGGTCAAATGGGAGTGAAATTCTTATTGTTCCAGAATCTCCACCTGGCCAGTGCCTTCTAAAAGAGTCCATATGTGTCAAACTTTGAATCCATGTGTCCATCTAACACCTTTGACTTGGGAACATGTCTTTCCTATTATTAGACATTCATTGATTGATAAACCACCATCAGTTGCCCTATAAATTGAGCACAGATCCTAGTGCTAGGGAAGGAAGAATTTTGGTAAAGAAATGTTGTTGGATTCTCAATTGAGAGAGTGATAGAAGTGATATGTTGCTTTTGAGATGTTGATTGTGATGAGGCTGGGCTGATGCTGGAGCTGGTGACATCAAATCGATCATTGGTTGTAACCTTCCCCTTCTACTCTTTAAAAAAGATTGTTGTTGATTTTCCCATATATGTATCTTTTTATGTTTCTATTTCTCATGTGATGGACTCTTATCTGATATATATGTTTCATTTTCAATCGATTTAACTGATTAAGATAAATAGGAATCTATATATTGCAATCTCTTTATTGTTTAGTGTTTATATTTTCAGGAACTAGTCTGGCTATCTAAGTTGGATTGGAAGCTACAACAAAAGCAACAGAAGGAGAATAGGAAGCGCTTGGATCACAAGTAGTTCCTTCTATCTTTCTGTGTGTCTATTTACTCTTAGATAAAGTGTTTGCAAATTCTTTAATCTGTTGTTCAAAATGCATAGCACCACATTTAGGGAATTTTATTTCTCCGTAGATCATAATTTTTCATAACACCTATTCTTTAGGAAGTTTGGCCTTCCTCAACTACGCTAGTATCATGGGAAATCCTGTAGTGTTTTAACTGCATTTGGGCAGTTTTCTAATATCACAACTGATAGTCAACTTCCCTTTAACCGTTGTTTCAACTAGGTCTCCACTAGAACTGACATGCATGAAACTATTAATATTAAATCATCAGTTACATGGCAGATCATTGCATGTGAATTAAATCTTATTTAATTCACTTGATCTCTCACTAGTGCGACAAACAGTTACAACTATTTCAGCTAACTTTAACTCACCTACCCGAGTTAACTATTTACTCATGCATTAAAATCATGCACTTAACTGCAACTTGAACTCTGAAACACATATAATCACTCTGCATGCCTCACTAACTACCCTCAACTCGAAATACATGAGCTAACTTATTCTATCACACTCAGTTAACTATTGCAAGTGTTTATGAGATAAGATTACAATTTATTGTCCAATTTAATGAAGGGATAATTAAATTTGACACATATCCAATTTATTAAATAAATTTAATTTCATACTAATGTATCACAAGGACCCATCACTACACAACCGGTGGTCCCACACTAGTGTAGGTGTTTTCATGTTGCTTCTAGATGCCAATTTCACTGTTTCTTGTTGCAAATTTCAACATTAATTGATGCATCAGTACAGTTAGATAAAAAAACGCACCGAATAGCCGCAAATAAAAAAACGCAACTTTATTTTTTTTAAGTGAAAAAAAAATGGTAAATTGAAAAAAGCGCGAAAATTTATTTTCGGAAATCTAATTTCATAAAAAAAAAATATTTAAATAGTAAAAACTATTCATTATTTCATTATTTTTGCAAAAAAAATCAGCGAGAGATTTGCATGAGAGACATACCTGGAGCAAGAGAGCACGAGAGCACTATGGAGCAGCGAAATACTTTCGAACAACAACACTATTCAGAGAATCAAAATTTCAAACATATGGTGATTCAAACCCTGTAGTATAGTAAAAAAGTTAAATTTTACTGTAATAATTGTTTTTTTTACAGTTTCTGTTTGATTTAATACCTGGTAAGTAAAAATTTTAAATTTTACTCTTCATTTTCACAAAAACAAAAAACAAAAAAATTCCATTCTTATGCTAAACCCTTGATTCTTTTTGTTTCTTCCCTTGCTTCTTCCTATTTTTGTGACTTAAGAATTAGGGCTTTTCATTATAGATTTATAGGGTTTGTATTGCTATTTATATAGGCGTATGACATCTAACCCGTGGTATGACTTGCAGAGTCGGATCCCAATCCATGTCAGCCCTTGCATGAATTTTTAAAAAAACATATTTTTTTTAATTAGTGCACCCTGTGTAAAATAGAGCACTTGTGCACTATTTTATTACAGTGGAGTGCGTATGCACTGTTTGATAAAAATAAATAAAAAACATATATTTTTAATAAGTGTGCCCTGTGTAAAATAGCACACCGGTGAATGAAAAAATACTATCGATCCAATATGAGTTTCTTTTTTAAATTTTCATTAATAATATAATTAAAAATATTAGATAACATGTTTCAAACAATCTATTAACTCACATGTGTTTAATGTTCTACAGGGATCAACAACGAAGAAAAGGAATGTTGTTCTAAGAAAAGAAAAAAAATAGAACATGCAAATGAAAATTAATTGCTCCTTAGCTCATCTGGAGTGATGTTGGAGGTTAGCGAAAGGGGAAAAAACTTTTACAAAACTTTGAGGGATCTAGTGGAACGAATGTATAGACATTATTTCCACTTACAATACAAAAATCAATCCAATGATTCCAAGAACCAAATTTTATCTAAACTACAGGATGAGTTTCCAGAGAATTGGTCAATGAGACATGTCAGAATTTTAATATCAAAAACGTACAACAACAAAAAAGAAGAAATGAAAAAGTAATATTCCTTTAAATGCTTTTCTAGAATTATATGTATATATTACTAGAAGCAATCATTAATAAATATCGCTTTTTTTATATTTACTTTTAATATATCAATATAAAAATTAAATAGTGTATTGTCATGTTACATTTTCTGAAATATTATGAAAAACTCAAAGGATGAACGAGTTGATATTAGAAATATGCCAGTAGGAATTTCCAAAAATGTATACAAGGATATGGTCAAAGAAATGGAAATAATTGCATTGCACAAGGAGCCCTCTCAACAACAACATGCTTCAAATGTAATATGTAATCATTGAATTTTTCGATTAGGTATAATAAATAAACAATTTAGCATAAAATATTAATTTTTAAGTATTTTCTTGCAGAAAAGAAAAGAAAATGGAACCCATTCAGCACATAAAACGGGACGAAAAGGAAGAAAAGGGTTGATATCTAAGTTTGTGAGTAATTTTTACTTCCTTATAACAACTTAACTAGATATCATTTTTGTATTTTTTAAGTTGTTTTACAACAATCATTATTGAATGTCTTCAAACAGGTGCTAACATACAAAGAAGAACCATCAGACAAAATGATTGACATTGGGTTAAATACGGGTTGTCAGTATATGTTGGCATATTAGAAATTAATTGTGGAATTTACAAGCATCTATCGATCGTGTTTTACTTATCTCCATCTATAATTAATAGAACAAAAAAATATTTTATATTAAATATATGATTTGTTATGGGGTATAAAACTTGCAGGAAACAAAGTATGGAACTGTGCCAACAAATGAATTATTGAAAGATGCAATGAAATTTGGTTTTGAAAAATTGTGTATAGTTCATGAGTCAATTCTTGCTATGGTACATTTCTTTTCAATTTACATTGATGTATATTATTTAATATTTAAATTTTCATTATTCTCACCAATGTATATACACTCATTATAGTATATTTTTATGTTTGTATATGGAAGTTGAAGAAGAAGAAAACAATTAGCACCGTGAAAAAAACATTCCTCAAAATAATCCAAGTCATG
Source organism: Pinus albicaulis (assembly GCA_034641835.2). NCBI lineage: Eukaryota > Viridiplantae > Streptophyta > Pinopsida > Pinales > Pinaceae > Pinus > Pinus albicaulis. The sequence continues at coordinate 174,973,751 of CM076579.1, forward strand.
GAAGTAGCTCGAGTAGTGACAACAGTTCAAGCAAAGAATGATGATCAATATGTTTGGATATCAAAGAAAGACGTTGTATATTTTGAAATATTTGTTTGTGAAATTAGACATTTTGTTGAATGTAATGGACATAGTGTCCCAATTGAAAGATAGAGGGATGCCAATTTGTCCCATTTTGTATGACAAAGAGTGTCTTATTCCTATATATATATCTATATATATATATATAATAGAATACGTTTTAATTTCTTCTATTGTGTTTTCCATTGTCGTTGTGAAATGTTACACCACTAATTAAATATATGGATGATTAAATATTATAATGAAGAGATGTGAAATCTACTGATATGATATAACAAATTAATCCAAACATCACATTCAAATGCACTAATAAAAATTTAATTGATATGAATATTGTTATAAGATATGTGTCAAATTTTGATGAATAATGAATTTTAAAAAATCACAATAATTGCACTGTCACATGTCGATGTTTCTAAAAAATACAAAATGAACACTGGTGTGTGTTAGTTACTGTGCACCAGTGCGTTTGTATGATAATGCACACCGGTGTGTTTCTACGATCTATGGGCACTGCACAAATACCAATACCAATTAGAATGCTCGATGCGTTTGTGTGATACTATGCACCGGTCACTACAAGGAAAAGACATTGTAGGAGAGGTTATAAAGGAGGTTTTTAGTGTTATAAAATTGGCCAAAATTGTCAAAAACACATTTTCTACAACATCCGTTTACGGTTACAGAGGTTTTGGCAGAGCTTTTTGTTAGAAATCAATATTTTTCACTATTTGTAGATGACTATAGATTGGTTCTAGATTTCTGAAAACAACCTTCCTTGAAAATTGTGAGTTTCAAAAATCTCACTGCCTTCATTATCCTTATAGAAAATTTTCACTATTTCATCAGCTTGTCATTCCATGGTCACCCTGTCACTCCTACAAACTCTTCCTAATATTATACCTATCATTTTCAGTCTCCTCCTCTGCCTATAACCTCATTGGCCTATTTTTTCCCCTGTCCATAACTTCACTTTCCTTCTAAGGTTTCCTCTAGCCAACTCATTCCCATGTTCCTTGGGTTCCTCAAGCATTGATGGTCTCAAAACTATCTCTGTAGGCTCTTTAGATAAATCAAGTACACTGGATTTTGGATCTTCAATACAGCCCCTTTGACAATACTATGTTTTTCACTTGAAGCATCCAAGCCAATTTTCAGTCAAGATCATGGTCAAAGAACCCTCCCACTAGGTCAATTAGGTTTTCACATGTTTTAAAGTCATCATTGGTGTTTCAAGCACTAATTTTCCTTTGCTAGAAACTGGCTTAGATGTAATAGAATTTTGAGTCATGGTTATTCAACAAAGATCTAAAAGTTTCCAAAGAAGACTACCTTATCAAGTTCAAAGTCTACAAGAGGTAAATGAAAATATTTTAGCACTTTTGCAGGAGTGTTGAAGTTTCCATTAGCAGAAGGTATTAATAAGGTAGATGGTATGTTCCTAAGTGAAGACAACTTACACCAAAAGAAAAGGAAACACTTGTTCTTGTAGGAGAACTAGGGTTTTGAACTTGATGGTCCAAGTAGAGTGCCAAATAGTGATCAATTGAAGAAATGAAATGTCATGAAGGTACACAAGGCCAAACATGAAGAAAATTCTATCAGAGATTATTGATGAGATTTAGAAAAAGGTAAGGTGAACTGGACATAAATGAATGAACTTTAAAGGGCTATAGAGAACTTAGAAGACAACACTGATCATTGTTGAAAAGCACTCCAAACATCTAGGGTTTTCGGGAAATGGCCATAGAAGGTAAAATGATGGGTTGAAACTCCATGGTACAGACAGAAGAAGGTTTTGAAAGTGATGTTATGAGAAATCCTCCCAAAGGTTTTTAATGAGCTTGTCATGCCTGAATGAGAAAAATATGATGTTGAGCTCCAAGGTGGAAGCAAAAGAGGATTTTAAGGTTATTTCCATGTCAAAATAAATATGTCAAATCCTCAGGATCAAAAGGAAAACAAATTTCATAACTCCAGCAAACTGCTAGCCAAGGTGAAAAATTTAAATTGAGTATTGTAATGGAAACCACAAAATGTTTTGAAAGTTCCATCATGTGTAATCTAGCCCTAAAGTTTTCAAAATCAACTTGTTATGCCTCAAAGATCAAAAGAAAAGTAGTTGTCATAACCCCAGCAAACTACAAGCAAGAAAGGGTAAAAAGGTTAACTTCAGTTTCATGATGGATACCACAGAGGATTTTGAAGCTTGTTGTTGTATGTAAACATCCTAAGGTTGTCAAAAGTGAAGCCATCATGCCTCAAGAAGCAAAAGGAAGAGCCACCTCAAACGATTTCAGTCACCTACAAACAAAAGTGTTAAAGGACATCAGTGAAAGAGAAAAAGACTTGTAAACTTTAGAAAGTGGGTTTCAAAGAATAAATCAAAATTCCATGAGCCTATAAAAACCCACCTAACACTTCAAAAAAATAATTTTTTCCTTGCAACATCATTAGAGTACTCAGGAGTGAATAATTTCAAGTTTCCAAGTCAAAATTGGAAAAAAATTTGTGGCGCTGCGCACCTAGAATCGGGCGCTACGCCCTTGGCAGTTTTTTCCCATACAAAATACAAAGGTGTTGCACACCTGGAACTAAGCGTTGTGCGCCTGGTAGAGCACTGTGCTCGTTCCCGACACCCATAGAAAATTTTCCCAGGCACTGCGTCCTTAGCACCAGCGCTGCGTGCTTAAGCCTCGGCGCTGTGCCCTTGGCCTTGGCGTTGCGCTCTTGTCAAGGAGGGCTTTCCAAGCAATTTGACCATCCAAATCAAGTCAAAACACCTTAAAATTCTTCCCAGAGGTCCCTCAAGCATTTTTAAGGGGTAAGTACAAGTCATCAACTCATCTCCAAGTATTTTTGTCATCATTTAATTGAAAGAAGTGAAGCCCAAAGAAGAAACCCTGGGTGTTTAAGCTTGAAAATCACTGTTTGTCATTTCTTCATATGCCTATAAAGAGTACCAGTCAAGAAAAGGGTGAATTAGGGTGTTGTGAAAGTTTTCATTCATCTAAGTTGCTCATAACACTCATTCATTCACCCCCTACATTGCAAAGGCCACCATTCTATTACCCTCTTTCATCTCAATTTCACATTTAGTCCTAGTTGGCAAAACAGAGTTTTTTTCAAAATGTCACAAGAGGGAGAGGATAGTGGTAGTGGTGGAGAGGCTTAAATTCCAAGGAGGCATGAGCACAAAGGTGGAAATATCAACAGATTTGAACACCCCAACATAAGGGAGCTAATGGCATCTCCCCTTACTGTTTCATGTTTCAAGCATGTAGGATGCCTTGATTTTTGTGAAAGGCTGCAGCAAGTGCAAAACCACCCTGAGCTAACTAGGCTATTCAGCATTAAATTGCATGAAAAACAAGTTAACCTTGCAGGGGTCACTTTTGAGTTATCTACTGATGCTATTTCCAATGCCACTGGCATACCTAGTGTAGGGGAGAAATGGTTCAAGCAGGCCAATCTAGACATGAGCTACTTTGGACCCTACCTAAAGCCTAGATACAAAGACCACGGCAAATCCATCTTTCCTTTCTCACATTTGCTGGATAGATATGCACCTATGATGAGAATCATTATGAATTATTTTACATGTGAGGGAAGGTTCTCTCGGTTTTACTCCTATCACATTAGGTTGCTTATGCACTTTACTAGAGTAAGGATGCTGCACATACCCTATTACCTCTACATAAGCATTGATAAAATTTCCTATATTGTACAAAAGAGAGACTATCCTCAGTAGATGAAAAGCCTCTTTCATCACTCTCTTATCAAAATGGTTGTTATGCATCAATTGTAGTAGAAGGGCATTCCATGGGAGACCTTCATTGCTAATGAGGTGTTCATCAATCCACAAGGCCAACAGCAACAAGATGTCCCTTCATCTTCTCATCCTCCCATTCCTCCTTCACCATCACACCCCACTACACATCTATCACCATCTACTCACATTCCCTCACCTCATAATAACCCTCCTTCATTACCTTCTCACAATCCCTCACCATCATCTCATGGTACTAGTGCATCAAACAATGAGGAAGAAAGAAATGAAGAAGAAAGAAGTAAGAGAGATGGCAATGAGGAATCAAACAATGAGAAATCAATTAGTGAAGAAAATAGCAGTGAGGGCAGTGAGGCACATATCAGTGAAGTAGATGGAAATGAAGCAGAGAGAAATGGTGATGATGGCAGTAGGTCAAAGAGCCATGAGAGCAGTGATGATAGCAGTGATGATGGCAGTCATGATGGCAGTGAAACAAATGACACTGAAATGGTGAAAATGGAACCTTTTCCTTTAACCTACCAGAGGGGAAATAGGCATGTGTTTTCTTCCCTTAAGAGGCAAGGGGCCATGCCTTCTACATCAACCAAGCAGCTTGACAAAGGTAAGGAAAAGGTCATTGAAGGAGAAGAAGACAAGCATGAAACTGAACAAGAGTTTCAACTTATTCACCTTGAAAGTGATGATGAAAATAAGGAGAGGATCACAAGAATTCTTCTTAAAAGCAAAGATTCTTAGATTAAGGATCTTCAAACCAATCTAGGTAGGGCTAAGAATGTAATCCACTATTTTGAGGTTGAAAACAAGAAACTGGAAGCAGAGAAGGCCATCTATGAGATCAGAGCTATTAGAGCTCAGAAAGAGGATAGAAAATCCAAGGAAAAACCTAGATGAGGTCTTTGGCACTCATGATGACACTGAAGAAGAGGAAGAACAACTTCCTAGGAATGGGCCAAGGACAATTGGTTTGAAGAAAGCTTTAGCAAAGGAAAGAGAGAAAGAGACAGCATTGGCAGAGCAGCTCACTCCTAGTGAGTTTCTTGCCATGGAGATTATCTATGATCGAGAACCTTGGCTAGCGATGGAAAATGTACACTTATAGGGTCAGTTGGAGAAGACCAAGAGAGACATTGACCTTCAAAAAAATATGGCAAGGCATTATGCCTTAAGAAACAAGATTGCAAGGGCCAAGCTCAAAAGAGCCCTTGCAAAGATTCAATCCCTAAAGGAGGAAAAAGACAAAGAAAATCTTGACATTCTTGTTGAGGCATCCCTACAAGCATCCCAAACATGATCAGCAATACAAATCCAAGTTTTGAGACATTTTTGCAATTTTTTGAGTTTTTGGAAATTTTGACTGTTTTGAAGGGCCAAGCGCGCAGCATCACTGCCGCTGCGCTCTTTTTTGGGGCACCTATTGGAGTAAAACTTGACATTTTCAGGATCCTTAGGCCAAGAACATCACTCACAGAATTTTTCAACTCGTTTGGAGCAAAACTGGTACTCCAAAAGTGCCAAAAACATGCAAACAATCAACTTTTTTCCCTATTTTTAGAGTTGGCGTTGCGCCCTGAGCAGTCTTGGGAGAATGAAATTTTGATCAGGAAAATGGACACCAATCAAAAAAATAAAAGCATTTTTGGAAACTAGACAGGACAGGATTTCCAATGATCTATCATGGAGCTCATTTGGACACCGGGAAGGCCTCCACATCTTAGTTGCAAAATAGGTAATTTTCCCAATGTTGGTGCTACGCCCTTGCCAGAAAGTAAACAAAACACACTTGGAGTTAATGAAAAAGATATTTTGAAGGTTTTTTAGGCAAATCACTCCAGATTTGGCTGAGGAGTTATGTTATCATTTATTTTTTCATTTATTGAGTTAGGATATTTGTGCCTTGGGCCTTGCATGGTCTCATTGGACAAAAATGGCATTTATGATGTAATTAATGACATTTTGGAAACCTAGCTAGGGTTTTGGTCCTCCTTTTCAAGTTAAATATTGCATGGAGGCCTCATTGTAGTTGTTGGTTTATTTTTAAACTCAATATCATATACTTGGAGTTGAGGATAAATTGGCTTTCGAGTTTTGTGAATGCTTGGATTTGAATGGCAATGGAGTTAGCACATTTGCAGAATTCATGAACATGGCTAATGGTGATGTCTTGGAAAGTTGCGACGAAGGTTTCCTTTTCCTTCTATAAGTCCAAACCTTCTTGTTTAATGGCTTCTTTAAGGATAAGAGGTTCTGCCTCAGCTTTCTCTATAGCTCCTCTAGTGGCCATGTCACTGCTTGTTATAACATTAACACTTGGTCCTTCATCTCGAGGTTCTGCCTTAACCCGTTGTACATTCTGTGTAGGTGTCTGCTGCTTCTCCTACATCTTGGCTATCAGAATCGGGCAATCTTCGATCACATGGTCTAGCTACCTACAATATCTGCAGGATTGTCTTGCAGGGTTCATGCAATCCCTTGCAAAGTACCCTATTTCTCCACATTTATAGCAAATCAGTTGTCCTCTCCCCCTACCTGCACTTCCACCTCAGCCCCCTCCTCTACCCCTAGCTGGGGAGCCACCCAAAGCGAAGGGGGATCTTGGTGAAGAAGGTTTTGATTGTACACTATAAAGGTTTCCTCTGTCTATCATCAGATCATAAGTCTGGCAGTTATGCGCATCACGTCCTACAGATCTGCAAACCCTGCACCATTGTTGCTTTACTTCTGGTACATGTGCGGCAAGGCGGGGGCAGTGGTTGGTATCATGCAGCCCAGCCACATGACAATCATCACACCACAGCACTAGCCCACTTGGTCCTGCAGCTTCCCTAGGACGCAACGTGCTGGGCCCCCCATCTTGCATGTAATCTGCTAGCAGCAGACAATTATCCTTGGTGTGGCCATTCATCCTGCATCGTATGCACCACCTGTCAGGGATAGCCTCTGTTGCTTATTCCTTTCACAGATTCTGGATCTCCATATGCACTGCCTCTACCTGTCCTTGTATTTTTTGTACTCCTAACTGGGTATCATCTCTTGGCATAGCTTCCAGCTTCATAGAAATTTCCAAGGCCTTTTCCTATGATTCAATGGCTTGATGGCCCATCGGTACGCGCAAGTGGGGCAGCAACATAGCAATGAATAATTTTGTGTGCTTCCTATCACCATATAGAAATCATCCTTCTCTAATTACCTTATTTAGCTGTTGGTCAGCTTCCCATACAGAATCGGACGGTCCCTACTTGAAATCTTATAGATCGTTCACTATCTGAGAGTAGGACTTAGGCTTCTTGAATTATTGTTTCAAGGCATTCTTAATCTCTTCAATGGTCGCATTCGCATGCTGAGCTATGTATCCCATATACCAGTCCAAGGCTCTTCCTTCAAAGGCAAGGGATAGTTGCGCCCTTTTCACAGTGTTGTTGGCCATGTTTTGCACAGTCCACACTGATCCTGCAACAAACCAGAATCGGTCCATGTCTTCATCCCCTACGCCCTTGAAGGTAGGTAGCTTCATGTGCGACGTCGTCTCGTCTTCTAGTGGGGGAGGAGGTACGAGTGAGTTCTTACCCCTGTGTTGGTTCGACTGTGGTGTAGTTGAAGATTCTTGCGTAGCCGAATCCCTTACTGGACTATAGACAGATCTATTTCCCTCTTGTTAGTTCTGAAGTACTTACCACTGCGCGTTGTACCCTCACTTTGATCGAAGCTCATTCACTCTGTATGGCTACACAAAATTATCTTTTTCTCACAATAAGATCTTAATCAGTAATGGCAGAGTTCGTAGAAAATTACGCCAGAAACCCTTGAAGAACCTTCGTTCCGCCTCGAAGTAGGACACAAATTGATCAATTACAAATACTGACACAAACCCTCCTATCACACTGTCCACCCAGTGATCTACCGTGCGAGTGATAGTGTTATCAGTCTTTTCTAACTTCTAGATGAGCTTCGGGGTCCACTGCGTGACCCGTTCGTCCTTCCAACACTTCTGGAAATCTACGAGCCTTGCGAGCCACTCCTGAAGCTCAATTGCAAATGTCACGAAGAAAATTTCATAGATCTCTGTGAAAATGTACTTATTCTTCTATTTCTCTGTGGTCAGCTTCGCACTACGATTCTCCCTCACCGCGAATTCCTGAATTTATTTTTCGAACCACTCGTCAATCTCTTTCTTCTCAGGTATCCAATGTGTTATTGGCATTACCCGCTCTCTCTCTCAAAATGCTCTCGGTCCTGGAAACGAAACCATTTGTTTGCTCGAGGGGACCTGACCTAGGTTCGGAGGTTAAGGTTTGCCAACAAACCCCTATACCACTGGCCTTTTAGGCAGTGACCTGCTTGCGCAGGCCAAAGTCTCACCCAAAGCAGTATGGGAGGGTGTTGGAGCCAGGTTTCTGCACCCTGAGAGAGAGTAGGTAAGTCAAGCAGATCTGCGTTCCTAGCTTATCAAGTTCCCACTAAACATATCTATTCGCAGGCTTATTGAGAATATTACCCACAGTATAACAGAGCTATTCCTATGCACAGCTCTAATAAATACCTCCGCATCCACGTGCGCAGTACCAATTATCAGCACAGAACACTATAAGTGCAGCAATTAACATATCATAGATACATATGCCAAAAATATAGATACTTTCACAGTTCACAGCAATTAAACAGTTACTTTCGCACTTAATCATATAACCCAAGTTCGCATCAATCATAACCAAACAGATCCAGATAGCATTAGATATCCAACCGTACTTCGCATATATATTAATACCAAAAATCCACTTACAATCCCAAAATACTTCCTGCACACACAGCCAGCAGGGTCCGCACACAGTAGGACTAAGGATCTCTGCGCACACAGCCAGTAGGAGTCCTTACCCAACAACCCGACAACAAATTTAACAATTCGTGCTTAGCATCAATCTCAATTCTTTCTTACCTTAAGACTCAAAAATTTTCATCTATTTATACCGATTTAGCCTACGCATCCAATGGTCTGCAGACCGTGGTTTGTGGACTCTCAGTCTACCCTTGACCCGTTACAATGCATTCGGGGCTTTGACCCACCGCAAAACCCCTACGCTAGACTAAATAATACAAAAAATATACAAAATTGGACAAAATTCGCAGCTTTAGGAGACCCTGTTCCAACAGTCCCCCAACACAATCTTGTGACTCATCTCGAGTCACTATGATGGTGGGGTCTCCACCTGCTCCTACAGCAGTTTAATCGCTTTGGCCAATGAGGGCAGCACACCTTCACTCTGAGCTGCAGCATTTTGCACAATGTCTACCAACTTCTGTGAAGTCGGGCCTTCCATTGTAGCGGTGACACTTTCCCAAGTCTGGTTTAGCTGCTTAACAGCAACATCAACATCCTGCGAGAGCTTGAGGGCTTCAGCAGCCCAAGGCTTCAGGCGGTCACCGAGAACTTTCTTCTTATATCGGAGTTCCTCAATATAATTTTGGAGGGCGTGGTTGGTTCGCAACCGTGCCAAGCGCTGAGCAGGAACTAAGGTGGGCAATGTGGCCTCTATCTTCTTGAATGCTTCTTCCTTCTGTCGCAGGTCCTACTTTATTTCTCGCGGGATCAGATCGCATTGGACCTTGGTCCATAGTTGCATGGTCGTTTCCAGTAATAGGGCACCCTGAGTGATATTCCATGTAATGTCGCTTGTAGCCGCGGTAACCCGCGCAGCTCGTTGGGCCTGTACCTCCGGAGGTGTTTCGGGCTGAAACTTAGCTTGCAAATCTGCGATTTGCTGCTCCATCTGTGTTTTGACCACCTAACTTCCGTCCTGGAGGCCTTCAATGCTGCGACCAACCCCTCAATCTTAGCCTGGGGGGTGGCTATGGCCAGGATTTCTTCTGTAACATCAGTGCAGAGTCGGTGAATCAAGTTTTCAAGCTCCGTTTGTTGCACGGTAGCTAGGCACACTTCAACGTTCTTTGCATTGATTGTCTGTTCAGCGACACCGAGCTGTTGGTGCATTTGTTGGTCCCGAAGGTGAATTTCCTGAAACAAGGAGGTATGGAGACCTTGCAATGCCTCATGTAGCAGCCTGGCTAAATTCAACTGGACTTCTGTGCTAGCCTGGACTTTCATTCCCAGGTCGGGTGGATTGATCACAAGGGCTACGCCAGGTAGAGAACAGAGGCAGATTTCATTTGTAACTAGCGCTACACTGCTGGTTGCCGAGGGTGTTCGTACCTGAGTCACACTGTTCTGCAGCATGTCTGTCTTCAGCTGTAGAGTGCGGAGCTCAGCCTGAATTGTGTCAATCACAGCTCTCTGTTGTTCTTCTAAGGCTAACCATCTATCTTCTCTGGCCAAAGTGACCGCGTCAGCAATTTTTTCAAGGTCCCCGTCAGTCAATGTGATTGTCTCATCTCGTTTCGTCCGCTGAGAGCGCTGCTTCTTTCAAGGCCCTTTGACAGGCTCACTTGTTCGCTTCGTGCCTCGGGGGGAGGTAGTTCCTCCTGTATCTAGTCCTTCTGTACCCAAGTCTGGCGGCGAATCTAGCTGAGTCTCCACTTCTGCGTCCTTCTCGGTGGTATGTTTCTGTTGCGCATCCTTTTGTGTTGTTGCACCCGTGTCCTTCCCTATACTCTTGCTTGGTCCTCTGGTATCCTTGATGATGACAGGTGGGATTACTTTCGGTGTGTTGGTGCCTTCAGTTCCCTTCACACCAGTTTTGAACCCTATCTTCCAGTTAGGAGGCCAGAGAGCAATTACATTGTCAATTTCTTGATCTGCCACCATATAAGGGAGTGAAGTCCAGGCTTTATCCTTGCGTGCTCTAACCTGGATGTTGTGCATGGTTATCTGGAAGCCCGCAATGCCCTTGTATCTATCATATACTGTTGGAGACAACTATGGTTGGGAATTAATGGATTCTGCCAAGCTACTCTGAAAGAGGACCCAGAAGACTTGATTGTCCTCAAGCCGTTGCGGATCCTTAGAATCCCATAAGTTTGTATATCGGGTCCCCTCACACATGTCGGGGTGAGCTCTGGGAGGACCGATTCCTCAGGTGCTTCATCAGTGCAATGAGAAGTAGCAGCCAAGAGTAGCAAAATGCCCGTCCCTGCTCCTGGGATTTGCGGACATTGGCCAAAAACTCATTGCACAAATATTGTGACCAATTGAAGCAGACCCCCTTCTCACACTGGCTTGCTAGCTTAATTACATATGCGGGGACGAAGGCCACTTGGAATTTCTGCATCATCTTATAGGGTAATAACATGGTACCCAGTTGCGATGTAGCAGGATCACTGATGGTTTTATTATGAAGCCGCGAGTATTCCACTCCACATGGTATTTTTGTCGCACATATTCAGTAGTTTCCCCCTTATACTTCTTGCCAACGCGTTCCAGAGGGTTCGGTCCTTCCATAGGAAGACCAGTGATTCGATGGACGATAGCAGTGTTGATAGGGATTCGATCCTTGATCCATAAACACCCATCATGGACCAGGGAAAGTATCTGACGCAACAGACGGTCTATGACATTGTAGTGGCTAAAATGCGGCATCCTGAGCAAGTTGAGGAGCCCGGATCCTGCCACTCCGTGTACCCAGCTTACGGGGACAATTTTGATCCCATCATCCTCCTGAACTCGTTCAAGATATAACTCGGGTGCCAACTTAGGGAAGGCCTCCAAATTTTCCAAGTCATGATCATCAAATTTTATCTCATGGAGCTTTCCAAAAGGTCCACCAATAACTGGGACCTTTCCCGGGGTTAGCAGCATCTGCAGGTAGGTGATCAAGCCATCAAGGTTCTTCAGCGTGCGCGTTGAGGGCCTGCACGGCCAAACAAAATGAGTTAACCAATTGATTGGGTCTGCGTCCTGAGCCTCTTCCCGAGAAACCCACGCTTGGGGCATCACTCGTGGGGATTTTACATTTTGTGGGGAAGTACAAGGCTTCCCTCCACCCGATTTTGCAGGTTTCGGGGGCTTTCCTGAGCCCTATGCTTTTTCCTTCCCCTTCTTAGTGACTGGGCTCGACGTGGAGATAATTTCTTCAGCCTCGAACTCAATCTCCACCACTTCCTTGGTTTCTGGCTCTACCGAGGTCGCTGGTGCTGAGGATTCAGCAGGATTTATGGTCGTCATTCTGGCGCAAAAGATAAACTCGGGATTGCTACTATCAGAGGGAGTAAGTTGCTCAAACATGAAAGGGACACTATAGGCACTAAAATTCTTACAACACAAATTCGTCAAGGACAAACATGAAAAGTACAAGTTATTCAAGTGATATGGAACCCTTATCTGATCTATCATGCCCTTTTTATAGCCTTTACGATCGACCAATGGTAGGGTAAACTGCACTTGGAACTTACCATCAAGTAAACGGTAAAAAATCTCCAGAAATCGCCTCATTAAATGTCGGCCACCCACTCCTTCCAACGGTAACTTTTTCTTTTTACCCAATTTGACTGTTCCAACGGCTAGTTTTCGCACCCTTGGTGTGCTCAGCGTACCCCTGCACTTTTAGCAAACCTCTTGCGCTCCCAGCACATCTGCTGCATTCTTAGTTTTTTCCTGCGCCTCCGATCCACTTCCCTGGGCTTCCAATCATGCGGTTGCCTCCTGCGCGAAGCATGGTACCTGTTGCGCTTACCTTCCTTGGTGGGGCTATCCCACTTTATACAGTTACTCCAGCCACATAGTCATTTGATCTAATAAGGTTTGAGCCGGCTGCCATTGATATAGTCGGGTAGCATATCGCCGCGCAGGGTAGCTAATCGAACAGCTCCGCCATCTGTGATTCCCTTAACTATATAGGGCCCAAGCCAATGCTGTCAGAACTTCCTTGGGTGTTTCGCAAACTAGCTATCATATAGCAGGACTAATTCATCCTCCACAAAGGTTTTTTAACAAATATGTAGATCGTGCCAGGCCTTATCGCGTGCCTTCTGAACCTGCTAATGGAAGTTAGCGATGAAACGGCCTTCCTCCAACGCCACAAGTTGCGCTAACCACTCCTCCATGATATCAGACTCTACCATATTTGTGAAGGCTATGATGCACAAGCTAGGAACAATATATTCCATGGGCATAATGGCCTCCTTACCATAGACCATCCTAAATAGTGTTTTCCTTGTTGAATTCTTACAGGGGATTCGGTAATCCCATAGAACAGATGGAATGCGCACGTCCCAGTCGTTGCGATCAGCGTTACAGACCTTGGTCAGTGCATGCTCCAAGACCTTATTAAAAGCTTCAACCACGCCATTTTCCTGAGGATGATATGGAGTGCTTTTCGCATGATGGATCCCAAACTCTTCCGTCAAGGCTTGTATTGTTTCATTGACAAATTGTGTACCTCTATCACTCATTAGGATTTTCAAACATCCAAATCTGGTCAGAATCTGCTCAAAGACGAAGTGTGCAGCGGTATCTACAATGTAGTCCTTCACTGCTTGTGCCTTGGCTCACCTAGTTACATAATCAATAGCAGTTATAATGTAATGCGCCCCTGTCTTCTTTCCGGGTGGGTTGATAGGTCCTACAAAATTGATGGCCCACTTGTCAAATGCTTGCAAGGCCATTTGCAGTTGGAGGGGCATTTCATCCCTGCAGGACGGCATTTCGGTGCATTGGCATGTATCGCAGGCCTTACAATAGTTGTGAGAGTCACTATGCAGGGTAGGCCACCATAATCCAACTCTTAAGATCTTCCATGTCATTGTGTTCGCTGCGTAGTGACCTCCTGCTACCCCATCGTGGGCTTCTGATAAGATAACATGTCATTCATGTTCCAAAACGTACCTTCGCAGCACATCATCTTCTCCCATCTTATAGAGGTGACCTACGATGATGGTAAAATCCACAACGTGGGTTACCAACTCTTTCTTCTGTTGCACCGAATACCCCACGAGTGCCAATCCTGTAGTCAGGAACTGAATGATGTCAGTGAAGTGTGCATCGATTACCTTAATAGAAAACAGTTGTGCATTAGACAATCCTTCTTCTAGGTTGGTTGGTTCCTTGCCAGTCTCAATTCGGGACAAGTGATCTGGCCCAGCATTCAACTTCCCTGGTTTGATAATGATTTCAAAGTCATACTCCTGGAACAGTAGAAGCCATCGGTAGATTCCCCCCCCCCCAACATAGGCTTATTCACCAGGTACTTCAAAGCCGAATTATCTGTAAACATCTTGAAGTGTCCCCTTAATAGATAGTGTCGATACTTCTGTAATGCATAGACCATGGCCAATCCTTCCCGCTCCGTGGTGGCATAGTTGCGCTCTGCACTGAAAATGTTTTGGCTAGCAAATGCAATTGGGTGATCAATGTCTCCATCTCCAGGATGCGTAAGGACCATGCCCAAGATGATTCCGGAAGCATCAACGTGAACATGAAATACCTTTTCCCAATCAGGAAAGATAAGGATATGCACAGAGACCATCTTTTCCTTGAGTAACTCAAAGCTCCTTGGACACTCGTCATCCCAAAAAAATGAGACATCCTTCTTAAGAAGCTTTTCCAGAGGGGCTGTGATTAGCATGTATCCCTGAATGAAATTTCTGTATTAGCCCATATTTCTGAGGATCGAATGCAGCTGCTTCTCAGTCATAGGGACTGCCAGATTGATGATCACTGCAAATTTCGCAGGGTCCACCATCAGCCCTTGTCGGCAAACTATATGTCCGAGCAAGATTCTGAAGGGTACACAGAAGATACACTTCTTGATATTCAGGGAAATCTGGTGCTTCCGACAGGCATCCAACACCATGCGCAGGCTTGAAACGTGCATCTTTACTAAGCCAAAGATAGTCCAGTCATCAAAGTATACCTCTAGAAATTTATGGATGAACTCTTTGAACACTGCGACTACTACCCACGAGAAGATGGCAGGAGCATTTTTTAGTCCAAACGGCATGACCGTATACTGAAATGATCCCCATTTGGTAGCAAATGTAGTTTTTCTATGATCTTCAGGTGTGATTCTGATCCGATGGTACCCTGAGAACCCATCAGTGAACGAGTACACTTCCTGGCCTCCCACGCTATCTAGGATCTCATCAGAGAATGGTGTTGGAAAAGGATCATGTACGCATGCATCATTCAACTTGTGCAAGTCCACACAAATGTGGATTCCCCCCTTCGTCTTCTTTTCCTGAACCACCATGGGACTCACCCAGTCCGACTATTTGACCAGTTTGATGATACCTGCGGCGAGCATTTTATCGATTTCTTCCCTAACCTTCTGCTTGTACTTAGGGTTCAACCGATAAGGGAGTTGCTTCACAGGGCATGCATCTAGTTTCAGAGTGATGCACATAACCCCTAAGTCCCCCGTGATCCCCTTAAGTTCCGAAAACTTTGTCAGAAATAAGTCTTGATATTTCGTGAGTAATTCCACAACCTTGCCTACTGTCTCATCATCCCAGTAATCCCCAATTTTAGCCAACTTGGGTTGCTCTTCCGTGCCAATGTTAACTTCATGCAGCTTCAGAGGCTTCGTGACATCTATAGTGTGTAATGGAGGTCCTCAAATTACGCGCTCACCTTCTGTTTATGGGATCGAGACATTGCAGGATCTTCCTCACATGCTTCTATGGTGATATTGTGGAAGTTAACAAGATCCTGCATCTGTGTTTCCCATTTTGGTATCTCCAATGTTGTGTAGGGGTTGGGTTCACCAAATACAAAGGTATCTATATCCTGTAGAGCTTCATCAAGTGCCTATGTTCCTCCTATTAATCCAAATGTCCCCACAAATTTGTCTTTTAAAGTTTCCCAATGGCGGGTGCACTGATGTAGCTCTGCATCCCAATGGCGGGATTGGTCCCAAGGCATGAATAAACAAGTGAACCCATTCTTCCATAGTGTGATCCCACCATTTCTCCATCCAAGCGAACAAATGTTTGCACGGATCCCCTGGGCCAAGGAACATCTTGACGTGCACTTCAGCCGGAGGCTCAAATCATAGGATCATCATATCTCGACATTCCTCCCAATCCTGGAACGCCCCCTTATGCGTGTCCCACCACCTTGCCGGTGTTGCGTGCATGGCTATATTAAGGGCCCATAGCCTTTGTTCTCTTGGAACCTCAGCTTCAAATATTTGCAAAAACTCTTTTATACTACCAAAACCATTGAAGTAGGGCAGTTCTCTTACCTATGAGGATATGCATCAGAAGTCCCTTGTGATTCATAGGCAGCGCAGCGCGGAGACATCATGTAACCGGTTTTCCAATTCTTCATTTCTTCATCGGAGTCAGAAAATCATTCGCTTTCCTTTTCCCAGCAAAGAACACCATCGGCGGTAGGATTGATCCAGTCCTCGTCCCTCACAATTAACTTATATATGTGATCCACCTCCTCTTCCTCGCGCACTGGTTCGGTATACCTTTCTCCTTCTGCAGGGTCTAGCGGTACTAACACCCGAGTTCCTTCACTTTCAAACACCATGCTTCTCTTCTTCAAATTGATAATACCACCCATATCTATGGCCCATTCCAATCCTAGGAGTGCAGGATAGGGATTCGCATCTTCTACAATCTGAATGACCTCGAATTCAGCCTGAACCTTAACCCCTGCGATATCTACCACAATCTTTGATAATCTTCCCAACGGTATGAACTTCTGTTGATTAGCCATGCGCAGCTGGAGAGTGGACCATTCCTACTTAGGTTCTCCCATTCGCTGCCAAGTTCTCTTAAGTAGTACATTCACATCTAAGCCTAGGTCTATAATAACCTGATCCATCTCATAATCACCAATCTGCGGGGTTAACCGCATCTCCCTACCAGTGCATCTCTTATGCTTATATAGCTTGTGCACATCCTTAACTTCCATGGTTGGGGTAGTTCTTTCTGCGCAGTTGTCTATCAAAGCTTGGAGGTTTTCTATGGCCCTTTGGTTGCGCAGCAGCGTCATACATACCTACAGGAATGGTTTGACCTCATCATCTGCTTTGAGGTTCCCAGGGGCTTGGGAGTAGATGCCATGGTTTTTGCAAGGCCTTGGCGAGCTACGACGAAGGTTTCCTTTTCCTTCTGTAAGTCCAAACCTTCTTGTTTAATGGATGCTTTACGAATAAGAGGTTCTACCTCAGCTTTCTCCACAACTCCTCTGGTGTCCATGTCGCTACTTTTTATAACATTAACACTTGGTCCTTCATCTCGAGGTTTCGCCTTGACCCGTTGTACATTCTGCGTAGGTGTCTGTTGCTTCTCCTGCATCTTGGCTATCAGATTCGGGCAATATTCGATCACATGGTCCAGCTACCTATAGTATCTGTAGGATTGTCTCGCAGGGTTCGTGCAATCCCTTGCAAAGTGCCCTATTTCTCCACAGTTATAGCAAATAAATTTTCCTCTCCCACTACTTGCGCTTCCACCTCGGCCCCCTCCCCAACCCCTAGCTGGGGAGCCACCCAAACTGGAGGGGGGTCTTGGTGAAGAAGGGTTTGATTGTACCCTATATAGGTTTCCTCTGTCTATCATCAAATCATAATTCCGACAGTTCTACTCATCATTTCCTACAGTTCTGCAAAACCTGCACCATTGTTGCTTTACTTTTGGGACATATGCGGCAAGACGGGGGCAGTGGTTGGTATCATGCAGCCCAGTCACATGATAATCATCGCACCACAACACCAGCCCACTTGGTCCCATAGCTTTCGTAGGACGCAACAGGCTGGGCCCCCCAGCTTGCATGTAGTCTGCTAGAAGCAAACAATTATCCTTGGTGTGGCCATTCACACTGCATCGTATGCACCACCTATCAGGGCTAGCCTCTGTTCCTCGTTCCTTCCATAGATTCTGGATCTCCATATGCATTGCCTCTAACTGTCCTTTTATTTTTTGTACTCCTAACTAGGTATCATCTCTTGGCGCAGCTTCCAGCTTCATAGCAATTTCCAAGGCCTTTTCCTGTGATTCAATGGCTTGATGGCCCATCGGTACACGCAGGTGGGGAAGCAACATAGAAATGAACCATTCTATGTGTTGCCTGTCATCATACATAAATCCTCTTTCTCTAATTACCTTCTTTAACCGTTGGTCAACTTCCCATATAGAATCGGACAGTCCCTACTTGAAATCTTTTAGATCGCCCATTATCTGAGAGTGGGACTTAGGCTTCTTGAATTTTTGTTTCAAGGCATTATTAATCTCTTCAATGGTCACAATCACATGTTGAGTTATGTTTCCCATATACCAGTCCAAGGCTCTTCCTTCAAAGGCTAGGGATAGTTGTGCCCTTTTCACAGCATCACTGGCCATGTTCTGCGTAGTCCACACTGATCCTGCAACAAACCAGAACCGGTCCATGTCTTCATCCCCTACGCCCTTGAAGGTAGGTAGCTTCATGTGCGATGCCATCTCGTCTTCCAGTGGGGGAGGAGGTACGGGTGAGTTCTTACCCATGTGTTGGTTCGACTGTGGTGTAGTCGGAGATTCTTGCGCAGCCGAATCCCTTACTGGACTATAGACAGATCTATCTCCCTCTTGATTAGTTATGAAGTACTTTCCATTGCACGTTGTACCCTCACTTTGATCGAAGCTCATTCACTCTGTATGATTGCACAAAATACTCTTTTCGCACAATAAGATCTTAATCAGTAATGGCAATTTTTTTAGAAAATTACCTCAGAAACCCTTAAAGAACCTTCGTTCCACCTCAGAGTAGGACACAAATTGATCAATTAAAAATTATGTCACAAACCCTCCTATCACACTGTCCACCCAGTGATCTACTGTGCAAGTGATAGTGTTATCATTATTTTATAACTACTGGATCAGCTCTGGGGTCCACTGCATGACCCGTTTGTCCTTCCAACACTTCTGGAAATCTACGAGCCTTGCAAGCCACTCCTGAAGCTCAGTTGCAAATGTCATGAAGAAAATTTCGTAGATCTCTGTGAAAATGTACTTGTTCTTCCACTTCTCTGTGATCAGCTTTGCATTGTGATTCTCCCTCACCGCGAATTCCTGAATTTTTTTCCGAGCCACTCGTCAATCTCTTTCTTCTCAGGTCTCCAATGTGTTCTTGGCATTACCTGATCTCTCTCTCAAAATGCTCCTGGTCCCAACAATTGAACCATTTTTTGGCTCGAGGGGTCCTGACCCAAGTTCGGAGGTTAAGGTTTGCCAACAAACCCCTATAGTACTGGCCCTTTCAGCAGTGACCTACTTTCGCAAGCCAAAGTCTCACTCGAAGCAATATGGGAGGGTGTTGGAACTAGGTTTCCACACCCTGAGAGAGAGTAGGTAAGTCAAGCAGATCTGTATTCCCAGCTTATCAAGTTTTCACTAAACAGATCTATTCGCAGGCTTATTGAGAATATTACCCACAATATAACAGATTTATTCCTATGCACAGATCTAATCAATACCTTCGCATCCACGTGTGCAGTACCAATTATCAGCACAGAACATTATAAGTGCAGCAATTAACATATCATAGATACATATACCAGAAACATAGATACTTTCACAGTTCGCAGCAATTAAACATTTACTTTCGCACTTAATCATATAACCCAAGTTCGCATCAATCATAACCAAACAGATCTAGATAACATCAGATATCCAACCGTACTTCGCATATATATTAATACCAAAAATCCACTTACAATCCCAAAATACCGCCTGCGCACATAGCCAGCAGGGTCCACACACAACATGACTGAGGATCTCTGCACATACAGCCAGTAGGAGTCCTTACCCAACAACCTGAAAACAGATCTAATAATTCATGCTTAGCATCAATCTCAATTCTTTCTTACCTTAAGACTCACAAAGGTTCATCTATTTATACCGATTTAGCCTACGCATCCAATGGATCCGCAAACCGTGGTTTGTAGACTCTCAGTCTACCCTTGACCCATTACAATGCATTCAGGGGTTTGACCCACCCCAAAACCCCTGCGCTAGAGTAAATAATACAAAAAATATACAAAAATGGACAAAATTCACAGCTTTAGGAGACCCTGTTCCAACAAAACGCTAATCACTATAACTAGCATAAAATCAGAGCCCTAAAATCAATCAAGTCTACATATTTTATACAACTATAAAGAGAGCCCTCTCTGAGTCCAGGAAGGCTAGGTCCTAGGACTCCAAATTTGGTTTGATGTTAACCTTGTACATTTGGTCTTGCCAATCTGACAAATTACGGGGACCTAACACTTTTAACGAAGTTATTACGGATGTTTTTTTCATCAGTGCACTACCAAGTTATCAACGCACCAGTGCGTGTCATCTAGACAGTGTCCCGGGGCAGTCGAAGGTCCATGCACCAGGCCGTCAAGGTCTAAAACCACAATGGGCGCACTGTTGGTGATATAACGCATGGGGTCGTTCTAATTGGTCTTGGGATTTGTGCAGTTCCATAGGTCGTATCAACACACTAGTACGTAGTCTTATAGAAATGCACCAGTGCACAATATCAGACAAACTCACCGATTGTTCTAATTTGTATTGGTATTTGTGCGGTGCCCATAGGTTGTACAAACGCAACAGTGTGTAGTCTCACATAAAGGCACCGGTGCGCAGTATCACACAAACGCGCCAAGATTTATAATTGGTATTGGTATTTGTGCGGTGCCCATAGGTTGTAGAAATGCATCGGTGCGCATTATCATACAAACGCATCGGTGTACAGTAACTGACACGCACCGGTGTTCATTTTGTATTTTTTAGAAACATCGACCTGTGACAGTGCAATTATTATGATTTTTTTAAATTCATTATTCATCAAAAGTCGACACATCTTATAACACTATTCATATTAATTAAATTTGTATTAATGCATTTGAATGTGCTGTTTGGATTAATTTGTTATATCATATCATAATTATTGTGATTTTTTTAAAATTCATTATTCATCAAAAGATGACACATATCTTATAGCATTATTCATATCAATTAAATTTTTATTAGTGCATTTTAATGTGATGTTTGGATTAATTTGTTATATCGTATCATCAGATTTCACATCTCTTCATTATAATATTTAATCATCCATAAATTTAATCAGTGGTGTTACATTTCACAGCGACAATGGAGAATTCAATAGAATAAATTAAAACAGATTTTATTATAGATTTTATTATTATTATTATTATTATTATTATTATTATTATTATTTTATATATATATAAGACAGTCTTTGTCATACAAAATGGGACAGTTATTAGTATCCCTTTGTCTTTCAATTGGGACACTATGTCCATTACATTAAACAAAATGTCTGATTTCACAGACAAATATTTCAAAAAATACAACGCCTTGCTTTGATATCCAAACATAATGATCATCATTCTTCGCTTGAATTGTTGTCACTACTCGAGCTACTTCCATGACTTGTGTTATTTTCAAGAATGTTTTATTTATGGTGTTGATTTTTTTCTTCTTCTTCACCTTCCATCTACAAACTTAAAAATAAACTATAATGAGTGTATATACATTGGTGAGAATAATGAAAATTGAAATATTAAATAATATACATCAATGTAAATCGAAAAGAAATGTCGTACCATAGCAACAATCGACTCATAAACTATACACATTATTTCAAAACCATGTACTATGCCATCTTTCAAGATTTCATCTATTGGCGCAGTTCCATACTTTGTTTCCTACAAGTTTTATACCCCATAATAAATAATATATTTAATATAAAAGATTTATTTGTTCTATTAATTATAGACGGAGCTAAGTAAAACAAGATCCATAGATGCTTACAAATTCCACAATTAATTTCTGATATGCCAACGTATACTCACAACCCATATTTAACCCAATGTCAATCAATTCGTCTGATAGTTCTTCTTTGTATGTTAGCACATGTTTGAAGACACTCAATGATGATTTTTGTAAAACAACTTAAAATATACAAAAATGATATCTAGTTAAGTTGTTATAAGGAAGTAACAGTTACTCATAAACTTAGATATCAACCCTTTTCTTCCTTGTCATCATGTTTTATGTGCTGAATGGGTTCCATTTTCTATTTTTTCCTGCAAGAAAATACTTGAAAATTAATATTTAATGCTAAATTGTTTATTTATTGTATGTAATGATCGAAAAATTCAATAATTACATATTACATTTGAAGCACATTGTTGTTGAGATGGCTCCTGCTGCGATGCAATTTTATCCATTTCTTTGACCATCTCCTTGTACACCTTTTTGGACATTCCTACTGGCATATTTCTGATATCATCTCATTCATCTTTTGAGATTTTCATAATCTTCCTGAAAATGTAACATGACAATAAACTATTTAATTTTTATATTGATATATGAAAAGTAAATATAACAAATTTGATATTTATAAATGATATTTATAAATAATTCTAGAAAAACATTTAAAGGAATATTACTTTTTCATTCCTTCTTTTTTGTTGTTTTACGTTTTTGCTATTAAAAGTCTGACATGTCGTATTGACCAATTCTCTGGAAATCCTTCTTGTAGTTTAGATAAAATTTGGTTCTTGGAATTATTGGATTGAATTTTGTGTTGTAAGTGGAAAGAACGTCTATACATTCGTTCCACTAGATCCCTCAAACTTTTGTAAAAGTTTTTCCCCCTTTCGTTAACCTCCAGCACCACTCCAGATGAGCTAAGGAGAAATTCATTTTCATTTGCATGTTCTATTTCTTTTCTTTTCTTAGAACAACATTCCTTTTCAGAGTTTTTAGTCCCTGTAGAACATTAAACAGATGGGAATTAATAGATTGTTTGAAACATGTTATCTAATAATTTTAAGCATATTATTAATGAAAACTAAAAAAAGAAACTCATATTGAATCGATAGTATTTTTTCATTCACCTGATTCATCCTTTTGCAATTTTTCCATCAAGATTTTACGCTCTTCTGGTCCTAGATCAGAAATAATCTTGTCGAGCTTCATCATTTTGTGGCTCTGCATGTTACACAGTAAACAATACATATTAGTTAAACTTACATATAGTTCAAAAATAATATTTTTTGCAAAAAATTTACAAAGAACTTTCCTTTTTTGCTTTTCTCGATGTGTTATTAGTATTTTTGTTACTTGATCTCTTGTCAGCCATTTTTTTTATCAATATGAAACCTGTACCATATCATTCATTAATATATTTTATAAATAAATTGTCAACTTTTTAGGTTAAAAAAATATATCAAGAAACTGGTGCGGTTTTCATGATGTAAGCGCCGACGTCGGTGCGTGGTGGTCTTATAAATGCACTGCCCAAACAGTATAAAACACCATACGGTGCTCTATTGCGACAAGGAGCACCGGTGCGTTACATGTCAACCACCGCACGAATTAACACAGAAAAAATAATAAAAATCATCTAGTGTTAATTTTTGTAGCATATGGTGTCGTGGAGGGGGCGGTGCGGCCTATTCTTATAAATAACCCATGCAAACAAGGGACCATCGTATGGTGCTCTCTGCCAACTAGGAGACCAGGTGCGGTGCGTTATATGTTACATGGTGCACCGATTAACAAAATAAAAAATTGTTTTTGAGATTTAAATATGGTGCGCTCTGGTGCCTTATTTTAAATATGGCACACAGATTAAAAAAAAAAAATGTTTTTAAATTTTTTATCAAACAATACGTGTGCGGTGCGCTGGGATAATCCAGCGCACTGGTGCATTAGGTTACGTTGGGCACACTAGTTTAAAAAAAATGTTTTTTAAAAAATCACGCAAGGGCCGACATGGATTGGGATTCGACTATGCAAGTCATCCCGTGGGTTGGATGTCATAGGCCTATATATAGCAATACAAACCCTATAAATCTAAAATGAAAAACCCTAATTCTGAGATCACAAAAACAGGGAGAAGAAAGGCCAAAATGAAAAGAATGAAGGGTTTAGGGTAAAAATGGATTTTTTTTTTTTTGTTTCTGAAAATGAACAACAAATTGAAATTTTTTACTTACTGCGTAAAAAAATTGTAGAAAAAGTAAAAAAAAAAAAAAAAAAATTAATCACGAGATTGTTTGAAATTCTATGCTATAGGGTTTGAATCACCAGAGGTTTGGAATTCTGATTTTCAGAATACTTTTGTTCGAACGTATTTCGCTGCTCCACAGTGCTCTCATGCTTTCTTGCTCCAGGTATGTCTCTATTGGCTCGAGGGGTCTTGACCCAGGTTCGGTGTGCAAGGTTTGCGAACAAACCCCTATACTACTGGCCCTTTCGGCAGTGACCTGCTTGCGCAGATCAAAGTCTCACCCGAAGTAGTATGGGTGGGTGCTGGAACCAGGTTTCCGCACCCTGAGAAAGGATGGGTAAGGCAAGCAGAGCTGCGCTGGATCCTGTGATTCCAAGATTACCTTGTTCTGTGCAGAGTTAATCAAATCTCTATTCGCATCCACGTGCACTAGATCTATAGTTATATGCTTTTTATAACATTAACACAGCATTACATAAACAGAACATAACAAATCTAGATCCAAGAATGTAATACACAGATCTTTCACAGCGTAAAGACTGAAAACGCACAATACAACAATTATCAGTAATTCACACAATAGTACTCATAGATTCAATTCTCTAACAATCTTTCACATTTATTCATTCATCAATTCTTCCTTACAATTCCCTTCCCAACCTGCGCACACAGCAGCAGGGTCCACACACAACTGGACGTGGATCTCCACGCACACAGCCAACAGGAGTCTGTTCCCCAAAACCCAAACAAATAGCTTAAACAACAGATCGCATCAATAGCTCATCAATTCTTATCCTTTACAATACAAAATGCATCTCTATTTATAAAAATCTAGCCTAGACTTTCCTATGGTCTGCAACCCATGGTTTTCGGACCCCTAGTTTACCCTTTCACCCATTACAATGCTTTCGGGGCTTTGACCCGCCCCCAAACCCCTGTGCTAGACTAAATATAATAAAAAATATTCAAAATGGACCAGTTTCACAGCTTGTTAGGAGACCCCGTTCCAACAGTCCCCCAACACAATCTTGTGACTCGTCCCGAGTCAATGCAGTTGTCATATAGTCATTGAACCCGGTAAGGCTTGAGTCGACTACCATTGACAAAGCCTGGTACGATGTCTCCGCTCAAGGTAGCTAGATGGACTGCTCCGCCATTCGTGATCTCTTTAACTATGTAGGGACCCAGCCAGTGCTGTCAGAATTTGCCTGGATGTTTCACAAATTGGCTATCGTATAAAAGGACAAGGTCACCTGCGACGAATGTCTTTTGGTGAATATGTCGATCATGCCATGCTTTTTCATGAGCCTTCTGAACCTATTGATGAAAATTAGCAATAAATCGATCTTCCTCCAGAGCCACAAGTTGCGCAAGATGCTCCTCTATGATATCGGGGTCCGCCATATTAGTAAATGCTGCAATGCATAGGCTAGGAACAACGTATTCAATGGGCATAATGGCCTCTTTGCCATAGACCATCTGGAAGGGGTTCTGCCTGTTAGCTTCTTGCAGGTCATTCGGTAGGCCCACAGAACAGAGGGAATGTGAACATCCCAGTCACTACGATCAGCATTGCAAACCTTAGTTAATTCTTGTTCCATAATTTTGTTAAAAGCCTCAACCACCCCATTTTCTTGAGGGTGGTATGGGGTAATCTTCGCATGGTGGATCTGGAATTCCTCATTCAAGGCTTGAATCGTCTGGTTGACAAAGTGTGTACCTCTGTCACTCATTAGGATTTTTGGGCAGCCAAACTTGGTCAGGATCTACTCAAAGATGAAGTGTGCAGTAGTATCTGCAGTACAATCCTTCACCGCTTGTGCCTTAGCCCATCGAGTGACGTAGTCAGTGGCGGTGATAATGTAGTGCGCACCTGTTTTCTTTCCTGACGGATTAATGGGTCCTATAAAATCAATGGCCCATTTGTCAAAAGCCTGTAAAGCCACCTGAGGCTGTAAAGGTATCTCATCTCGGTGTGAAGGTCATCCTATGCGCTGGCAGGTATCGCAAGACCGACAATAGGTGTATGAATCTTGATGCAAAGTAGGCCACCATAACCCAGCCCTAAAAATATTTTGTGATGTTGCACGTCTTGCATAGTGGCCTCCTGCGATACCTTCATGTGCTTCTGCTAACAGGACAGGCCGTTCATGTTCTAGGACATATCTGTGTAGTATTTCGTCGGCACCTAGCTTGTATAACTGCCCGGCGAGGATAGTAAATTCTGCGGCCCAATTAACCAATTCCTTCTTCTGATGTACCGAATATCCCTCCAGGGCCATGCCTGTAGTGAGGAACTCAATGATATCGGCAAAGTGTGCGTCAACCACCTTAATGGTAAACAGTCGCGCATCTGGTAATCCTTCGTCCAAACTAGTAGGTTTTTCTCCTGTTTCAATGCGAGACAGATGATCCAGGCCAGCATTCAACCTTCCGGGCTTGACGATGATCTCAAAATCATATTCCTGGAATAGCAATAGCCAGCAGCAAATCTTCCCCCCCAACACAGGCTTGTTGACCAGGTATTTTAAAGCCGAATGATCAGTGAACATTTTAAAGTGTCCACCCAGTAGATAGTGCCGATATTTCTGTAGAGCGTAGACCATAGCCAATCCTTCACGTTTAGTGGTGGAGTAGTTTCTTTCTGCACCCAAGAGTTTCTGACTCGCAAAGGCAACCGGGTGGTCGATATCTCCTTCTCCAGGTTGAGTGAGAACAGCTCCCAAGGCGATACCCGACGCATCCACATGTACATGAAATTCCTTTGACCAATCAGGAAATATTAGTATGGGGGCAGAGATCATCTTCTCTTTGAGCAGTTCAAAGCTCTTCTGACATTCATCATCCCAAAAGAAAGAAACATATTTTTTTAGTAGCTTTTCCATAGGTGTTGTAATCAGGGCGTACCCCTGAATGAATTTCCTGTAATAACCAGTGTGTCTGAGAATAGAATGTGGTTGTTTCTCCATTGTGGGGACTTCCAGGTCTATAATTGCAGCTACCTTCACAGGATCAACCATCAATCCCTGCCGACAGACGATGTGTCCAAGCAGGATTCCAAATGGCACATAGAAATTCACTTCTTCATATTCAATATTCAAGGAGATCTGGTGCTTTCGGCATGCATCCAACATTAGTCGCAGGTTAGAGACATTTTCCTTTACTAAGCCAAAAATCGTCCAATCATCGAAATAAACCTCCAGGAACTTATGAATAAATTCCTTGAATACAGCAACTACGACCCTTGAAAAAATAGCAGGTGCATTTTTTAGACCAAAGGGCATGACCGTATACTGGAAATACCCCCATTCAGTCGCGAAAGTAGTCTTACTACAATATTTAGGTGCAATACGGATCTGATGGTACCCTAAGAACCCATCGGTGAAGGAATAGGCCTCCTGTCCACCCACACTATCAAGGATTTCATCGGAGAAGGGTGTAGGAAAGGGGTCATGGACGCAGGCATCATTTAACTTGCGCAGATCCACGCAGATGCGTATTTCTCCCTTGGTCTTCTTTTCCTGGATGACCATTGTAATTACCCAGTTTGACTGCTCAACTGGTTCAATGATACCTGCGGCAAGCATTTTATCCATCTCTTCCTTGACCTTTTGCTTGTATTTGGGATTCAGTTGGTACGGTCGCTGCTTGACGGGGCGCGCCTCAGGTTTCAGAGTGATATGCATAATACCGAGGTCCCCGGTGATGCCCTTGAGCTCAGAGAATCTTGTCGGAAATAGGTCCTGATATTCTGTGAGTAATTCTGTGATTTTTCCTACAGTCCCCTCATCCCAATAGTCCCCAATATTAGCTAGCTTAGGGTGTTCCTCCGTCCCAATATTAACGTCACGCAGCTTAAGAGGTTCTATTACGTCAAGATTCTGTAGTGATGGCCCCAAAATAGCATGTTCTCCTTTAGATTCTGAGACAGAAATGTTCCGAGGATTATCCTCATCCTCATCAATCTCCAAGCTCCGAAAATTAGCTATGTCGTGCATCTGCGCGTCCCATGTCGGGACCGATGGGTTGGTGCGGTGGGGAGTATTCTTAAAGACAAACGCATCAATGTCCTGTAGAGATTCATTGAGTGTTTTTGTCCCTCCAATCAATCTGAATGTCCTGAAAAAGTCCTCCTTTAACGTTTCCGAGTGGCGGGTGCACTGGTGCAATTCCGCATCTGAGTACCACGCGGTCGGGATAGGACCCAAGGCATGAACAAATAGATGGACCCATTCTTCTGTAGTTTGGTCGGACCATTTGGTCATCCAGACACGCAGATGTGCGCGGGGGTCCTCGGGTCCAAGGAACACCCTGGTGCGTATGTCAGCTGGAGGGGCGAACTGTAGAAGCATCCTTTCCCGACACATTTCCCAATCCAAGAATGCTTTCTTATGGGTGTCCCACCAATGCACAGGTGTCCCACGCATAACCAGATTAAGGACCCAGAGCCGTCATTCTCTTGGCACCCTAGCTTCTAGTGTTCTTAGGAATTCCTGGACACTACCAGCCTCATCAAAGTGGGGTAGATCTCTTACCTCTGAGGAAATACAGTAGAGGGTTCTTGTGACCCGGGGGCAGTGCAGTGCCAAAACCTCATGTAACTGGTTTTGCCAACTTTCCAGTTCCTCATCAGCATCAAAACAACATTCGCTATCCCTCCAGAATATCCTGTCTATTGCGGTTTTACTATTGTCTTCATCCTATGCAGTCAATCTGTAAATGTGGTCTAGTTCCTCCCGTTCATAAGTTGGTTCCGTATACCGCGCGCCTTCTGCTGGATCTAGTGGTACTATTACGTGTGTACCGTTGTTTTCGAACACCATGCTATGCTTTTTGAGATTGATGACACCCCTCATGTCTATAGCCCAGTCTAGCCCAAGTAGTGTAGGGTACGGATCCGCATCTTCCACGATTTCAATGACATCAAAGTCAGCTAGGACTTTTACTCCCATGATATCTACCATGACTCTTGGCAACTGTCCTAGTGGTATGATCTTCTGTTGATTTTCCATGCACAGCTGGATAGTGGACCATTCCAATTTAGGTTCACCCATTCATTGCCATGTCTGCTTTGGTAGTACGTTCGCATCCAACCCCAAATCGAGAATAACTTGGTCCATCTCGTAGTCGCCAATCTACGCAGTCAGCCGCATTTGGTGCATTTCTCGTAGCCATATAGTTGGTGGACACCTCGGGTCTCAGGGATTGTGTTGGGCCAGGATACTTGAAGAGTTTCTACAGCTCTACAGTAATACTTGAAGAGTTTCTACAGTCGGTTGGTTACGTAGCAGTTTCAAGCATGCCGTTAGAAGGGGCTTAACCTCTTCCTTTCTTTCGAGGTGCTTCGGAAGCTACGCAGGGCCTACCCACGGTGCTTGTTCTGTGAGGTGCACTTCTCCCCTTGCTCCCTGGGTGACCATCCCACTGCGTAGCTCAATTTTAACCCTTTGCACATTCTGCATAGGGGTGTGTTGTTTTTCCTGCATCTTAGCTATTAAAATTGGGCAATCTTCAATCTCATGGTCTAGTTGCCGATCATATTTGTAGGATTTCCTGGTGGGATTTGGGCATTCCCTTGCGAAGTGCCCTATCTCTTCGCAATTATAGTAGATCAGCTGCCCCCGACCCCATCCTGCGCTCCCTCCCCGACCTCCCCTACCCCTTGCTAGGGAGCCACCAAAAGTCGCGGGGGATCCCGACGACGTGGGATCTGACTGTACCCTATAGAGGTTTCCCCGATCTACCAATAGCTCATATGTGTGACAATTCTGCTCATCGTGCCCTAATAATTGGCATAACCTGCACCATTGTTGCTTTAGATCACCCCTACTTAGCCGAGGGCACTGGGTTGTATCATGTAGTCCCGCTACCCGACAGTCATCGGACCAGAGCTCAGGTCCGCCGGATCTGGGGCGCAGCAGACTAGGTCCCCCTGTCTGTAGGTAATCCGTCAATAGGGAACACTGGTCCTTAGTATGACCAGACACTCGACATCGTATGCACCAGAGATCTGTGCTAACTCCTTTTCCCCATTTCGTCCGCAAGATCTGTATTTCCATGTGCATGGCTCCGAGCTACTCTTGAATCTGTTGTACTCCCCCCAACGTGTCATCCTTGGGCGCAGCTTCGAGCTTCATGGTAGTTTCCAAGGCTTTTTCCTGCGACTCGAAGGTCTGTTGGCCCATTGGTATACGTAAGTAAGGTAGCAACATGGTGATGAACCATTCCGTGTGTTGTCTATCATCATACTTGAACCCTCCTTCCCTAATTTCTTTCTTCAATCGCTGATCGGCCTCCCACACCGACTCAGACGTACCTTTCTTGAAGTCTTTTACTTCGGCTACCGACTGAGAGTATGACTTTGGCTTCCAGAACTGTTGTTTTAGGGCATCCTCAATATTTTGAAGGGATGCGCTTCTGTTTTGAGATATGTACCGCATATACCAATCCAGCGCTTTATCTTCAAAGGCGAAGGACAACTGTGCTTTTTTCACAGTATCGCTCACCACCCCCTATGTCGTCCATACCAAGTCGGCCACGAACCAAAAACGATCCATGTCTTCATCGGCTGCACCTTTAAAGGTAGGTAATTTCAAGTGTACTGCCATGTCTCCTTCTAACAAGGCTCTGGTTGAGGGCTTTTCCTCCTGCGAGCCTGATGACCCTTGCATCGTTGCTCTCCTCAGCGGGCTACGAACAGAGTGATTCTTTTCTGGATTGGTTTGATAATACCTACCGCTCTGTGTTGTACTCTCCTCAAGAGTAGCGCTCATTCACTCTCGCGTCAGATCTTCATTATTTGCTTGTCAGTACCAGATCACTTCCTCAGACTTCTTCCGGTCTCGGCAACGGAACCATATGTTGGCTCGAGGGGTCCTGACCCAAGTTCAGTGTGCAAGGTTTGCCAACAAACCCCTATACTACTGGCCCTTTCGGCAGTGACATGCTTGCGCAGGTCAAAGTCTCACCCGAAGTAGTATGGGTGGGTGCTAGAACCAGGTTTCCGCACCCTGAGAAAGGATGGGTAAGGCAAGCAGAGCTGCGCTAGATCCTGTGATTCTCATATTACCTTCTTTTGTGCAAAGTTAATCAAATCTCTATTTGCATCCATGTGCACTAGATCTATCTTGCAAATCTCTGGCTGAAATTTTTTGCAAAAATAGTGAAATAATGAAAAGCCTTTTGTATTTAAAGAATTGTTTTATGAAATTAGATTTTCGAAAATATTTTCCGCCCATTTTTCAATTTACCGATTTTTTTCCCTTAAAAAAATAGTTGCACTTTTTTTATTTGCAGTTATCCGTTACCAGTGTGTCACTTAATAGCACCGTACTAGTGCATCTGTTGATAACATGGCACTGGTGCGCAGTAACTAAAATGCACCAGTGCAGTTATCTGTACATTAGCACCGATAACAAGAAGTCCATTTTTAAGGCACCGAAATTAATTTTAGGTGTGTACACCAAAATTTATTGTTGATTTTGCTCAAATGCAGGGAGAAAATATCATAATTATATTGAATGGACAATTCTTCAAAATCTAGCTCGTTCCATAATATTTCTCAAAGTCCATCGCGGATTTCTCCCTATCCATCTCGAGACATAATGTTTACTTCGGATTTTATTTGTATTTTCATTATCTAATTGAATTTATGTTTTTTATCCATGTCAATCATGCACAGCTTAATTAAATTTATAATGTATACAAATTTGTAGGTTCATGCAGATTCAGAATTGAGTTCAAATGCACAAAATATTCAAACAGCTCCAAAACGTTGGAAGCTCTTATCAGGAGCAGCATATCGCAAGGGGCATTTGGTAGATGAAAATGGACAGCCGCTTCACCCTGCCAATTGTAACAATATTGCATCTTCTAGCCACAATCTTGGGACAATGATGGTAATAATTATAATTGTTTGGTATATTGACTAAAGTAATTATTTCAACGTCAAACCAATTAATCATGCAATATTGTCAACGTGCTTACTAATTGATATCATATATTTTGTACTAATCATGTTCGAATAATTTTTTTTAATTATTAGGATTCTAGTGATGATGAGAGACCTACCTACCATCTTCCGTTGCACCCCATGACAATGTCAAATCGAGATAATATTGAATTAAGAGAAAAATTTGGAGAGGAACGATACCAAGAATGGTTGAATCAATCGTTGATTCAATTCCCGCTACGTCCAGATTCACCAATTAAGAATGACTACAACAATAGTAGTTCTTCACAAGCTGGCAATGGAGGCAATCAAATAGAGGTTGGTATGGATTATTACTTAAGGGATACGACTGCCATGGATATAATGTTGTTAGATGCATTCCAAAATGATGATCAGCTAGGGGATGATGCTCATATCGCTTACACCTTTTTCGAAAGCCTTAAATTTGCTTCCACCACCCCTCTCTTTGGACCTGGCGATCAGTCAAAGTCTACCCAGTTGGGGACAACAATGTTACTATAAAACTTGAAAGCAAAGTTTGGCTTGTCGAATGCATGTTTATCGGAAATTTTGAGGTAAGTTACCATAAAGTCCTCCCTTATATAAATTTGAGAAATATAATCATTACAAAATGAACACTACAAATGGTCAATTTTATAGACGTTAATAATTATATCGGCATTAATGTACATTTATTAATATTTTACATGAACACCTACTACAGGTTATTCAAAAATAAGGTTCTTCCGAGTGATAATGTCTTGCCCGGTAGCTGCGAAGAGGCAAAGAAATTGTTGAAAATGTTGGGTGTTGAGTACATATCATATCATGCATGTCCAAATGATTGTATTCTATATAGAGGAGAATATGTAGACAAAGAGATATGTCTAAAATGTGGGCATGACAGGTATGATAAATAAAAAAGAAGGGTAAATCACATGGTCCTCCTTTTAAGATATTGAGGCACATGCCTACAATCCCAAGGATTCAAAGGCTCTTTCGTTGGAAACAATTATCTATGTTGTAGGATGGCATGCCTCACACAGAAGTGAGTTGGGAGTTATGTGAATCCCAACTAATTCAATAGCCATGAAGCATATAGAGGATACATGGCCCGAAAAATTCAAGGATGAAGTACTAAGTCTACGACTCAGCATAGCCATGGATGGCGTCAACCCATATTCCCTCCAGAACACCAACTATTCTGTTTGGCCTATAGTAGTGATCAATAGAAATATCCCCCCATGGTTGTCCGTGAAGAATGAACATCTTATGTTGGCTCTCGTATTCCCCGGTAGAAGACAAGTGAAGAATATGGCTGTCTACTTACAACCATTAGTAGATGAATTGAAGGAATTATGGGATGGGATAAATGTATACGATGTATCAAGACCCATCGCAGCAGAGAGGATTTTTACGTTGTATGGCATATGTGCTTACACGACACATCATGATCGACGCTTAGGATTTTGCTCTAGTAAATTACATGTTTATTGATTTTTTTATATACGTAACAATATTATTTCACATATTAGTTATTTAATTCATTGTAACTGTTATGATCTTCATGATATTCTTTAACTTACCATGCATATAAATTGTATACAATAATCTCGCAGGTCTTGTAACAAAAGGGTATTTTGGATGTAAATGTTGTGTACCTTATTTGAAAGCTAGATGGTCCAAGGACCTACGAAATCCAGTGTATGATTGATCCAGGGTATTCCTCCCAGAAGAACACCCTTACAGAAGAGCAGCATCCACTTTCAATGGTAAAAAAGAGAGAACCCAAAGGCCTCCAATAACAACACCAACTGAATGGCTTAGATAATATGAGAGAGAGAAGGAGAAGGAGTTCATAGAAATGTTTGATTCAAATGGGGAGCCTATGTTCGATGATCTAGAACTATTCGACACCTATGTTGAGAAAATGCCCATTGGGATGAAAAGGAAATCTATCTTTTATAACCTCCCATATTGGGAGCATCTTAATATTACTCACTTATTATATCCCATGCATATATTTAAAAATGTTTCATCTTCTTTATGGAGGAACATATCATCGAAACAAAGTGACACATTGGTTGTTAGGAAATATCTTATTACTTCAAAAACTAAAAATAAACATTGGCCAAGACGATTAAAAAGTACATGATCAAAGGCAAGCGTTGGTCCCTCTAATTCATGGTATTTCAAAGAAGGTGATATCCCATGGATTTTTAAAAAAGATGATCTTTCTTTGGAAAATGAAGTTATAATGGGTGTGACGGTGCCATCTTGATACGGGTCTTCACTACGGTGTTGCTTCACCATGGATGACCATTTTTCGGGGTTGAAATCACATGACCATTTGAATCTTCTAAGAGTACGTATAATGTCAAAATCATGATTTTATTATTTGTTATATTAATAAATTTTATCCCATGCAGGGATCATAAAACATAACTAATTTTGTATATTATTGCACGTGTTTATAACTTTGCAGTGTCATTATCCTTTGTTCGTGTGTGGGTGTGTGAAACATGAATTCCCTCAAGACCTGGGACATGCCATATCTAAATTATCTGCATTTGTACGTTGGATCACGTCAAAGGAGATTCATGTGGCTAGCATTCCACGGTGGCGTCAAGAGATAGTTGATATTGTTTGTATGTTTAAGAAGGAACTGCCGACGAGTTTCATGGACTTGCAGGTTCATCTTCTAATCCACCTAGTAGATGAGGTTGAATTAGTTAGGGTGGTTTCTTGTCGTTGGATGTTCTTCTTGGAGAGGTACATGAAGAAATTGAAAGGTTTTTTTCAACAAAGGGAAAAACCCGAGGGGTCTATGGCAGAGGGGTACATATCGTATGAGTCTTTCTATTATGCCAATGAGTACATAAATCAGATAGACAATAGACCAGGTGCGGTGATTTGGGATGATGAAAGGGATGAAGAAAAAGGAGAAGGGGAGTTGCTCCAAACGAGCTTGATAAAGAGTAAGAGAATTATAATTTTTCAAATTTACACAAAGTAAATATTCATGTTGAACTTCGATATAATGTATATTTTGATCTCTATGTACTATATAATGTCGGTTTGATTTCATTAACAAAAGCAGAAATTGAAGAAATTAATAAATTCGTTCTTTACAATTCCAAAGCAACACAAACGTGGGTCGCATTATACGAAAAAAGGAGGATGAAATGGGATAGTGACAGGAAAAAATTCAGACGGTTGAATGGTAGAAGTGTGCCTTATCCCGATCATTTATGCCCCAACAATTGGGTTGTTGACCAAGTCAGAGAGAAATACGGTGCAACCGGTCGTTACCCGCGTGCTGAAGAGGATGCACTAAACGTAGGGATTGGGTGCAGCAACTCAGTAATAATCTATTTAATTTATATGTACATTTGAAACTTAATAATGCACCTTTCAAATGTAATTACATCTATATTCATATTTTAACTGTTGGATTATTATAAGACACATGACACTATGATTTTTTAACTTTTTTGATAACAGGTACGTTTGTTCCCATCTATGTGGGCATATGGACACCATTTTTGCGCAGAAAATTCCGATGATGGACACATCACACAAGACTGTGGAGTGGAAATCGAGTTCGATCAATCTAGTTGATCTAGCCACCGTGATCAAAACCTAGTACGAGGGACATTAAGTTATGTCGGAAAGATACAAGAGATCATTGAAGTGGATTTTTCTTCTTTCCAATGTGTTATTTTTAGGTGTAAGTGGTGGGACACCTTTGATCGGAATAATGTAAAGGAAGATCGCGATAGTAGGCTGATATGTATCAACTCTAGAAAGATGTGGGATGAAGCTAAGGGGCCCTATGTTTTCCCCAAACACTGCAACCATGTGTTTTTTTACCCAGATGTGTTGGATAGGGATTGGTGGTTTGTATTGAGACATGACCCTAGATCAAAACGTATTTTTGAGAACAATAGTGTTATCATGCCATGCGAGTTGGAAGATAATGAGGGTGATCATGAGAACTGAGAGTGATATGGTACATGTGTTATTTCATCAATATTTATACTTTTTAAGATGGTTTTTTCAAAACATTATAATATGTATTTTGAATTAATTGGTAATTTTCATTGTGTTGGTGTTAAAATCAATATTTCACTTGATAATTTGCAATTATGTTGATCTCAAAAATAATGGTGTACTGTATAAATTTATTTTTTTGTATGTAAGATCATAATAAAATATTGATAATTCTAAAATACACGAATTTATTTGCATTATTTTATAAACTTTATTATGTTACAAAAATTCATATTATTCTAGATTTATTATTTTACAATTATTTAAAATTTTACAAATTTACAAATTCAAAAATTTTAATAAAATCATTTCACATTATACAATTAAAATTTTCGCATTAATACAATTAAAATTTTACAAATATTTTACATACAATTACAATTACAATTTTACAATTTTACAATTTCACATACAATTACAATTTTACAATTTCACATACAATTACAATTACAATTATAGTTTTACAATTACAATCATTTCACATTAATACAATTCAAATTTTACAAATATTTTACATACAATTAGAATTACAATTACAATTTTACAATTTCACGTACAATTACAATTACAATTTTAGAATTTTACATACAATTACAATTACAATTACAATTTTACATATATACAATTACAATTACAATCATTTCACAATAAATTAAATATTGCAATTAAAATTAAAATTTTACAAATATTTTACATACAATTACAATTTTAGAATTTTACATACAATTACAATTACAATTACAATTTTACAATATCATGATCATTTAATATTAAATTAATTAATAAACATCACAATCATGATAACCATCGTACAAACATTATAATCGACTAAAAAACACATTCAAATTCGCTAACATCAACATGATCATGATCATCTAACAAAACACAAATAGCATTGTATAACATCATCACAACACAAACATCAAATATACATCTCATGTCAAATAACTACTATCACATACACATCTATCTGCAAGCTGCAAATTAAATGAAAATATCTAACATGACCTAACAATATACACATCATGATGATCACCAACATGTAAATTAAGTACAACTACAACATGAACATAAAATACATGGACTATATATATATATATATATATATATATTTAATGTCAAAAATATACAACTGTAATATAAATGTCATATATCAACTGGTGGTACATCATCAATAGCAGTACTAGTTGAGGCCTGCTCACTCAATGGTGCAACCTCGACAAGCTCAGATACATGTTGATCATCAAGTGCATGTTGATCTGGTATTGGTGCCTCATACAGATCAGGATCAACTATCGGTTGCTCATCATGATGACTCGACATGGTCGATGGTCCAGCCTACTCATGATCATGAGTACTGTTGGATGTTGCAGGCTACTGACTCGATGTGGCTAATGGTCCAGCCTACTCTCCATGATGACTATCGGTCGATGTTGCAGGTTGCTCATCTGGCGCGACGTGAGGTGAACGATGATCACTCCCATGATCATGATCATTAGATGATGTGTTGCTTCTCGCGGAATGTTGATCACGTGTTGTGTCTCGACCACGCCTATAACGTGCAAGGGCCCTCCTCAACAGTGTAACTAAGGTCGTAACTCCTACGACATGTCGTATTAGGCTATATATGTCATGCAGAATGCCTCTCCACATATGTACTAGCCTACCATTGGCCTATATGTCTCTCATAGTAACGGGCTTGACTCCCGCCTCAAAAAACAGTGCACAAAGTTGGTCGCCCAACTCCATACTCAATCTACTGTCAAGCCTACTGCGCCTAGCAAAAGGTGGTACCGGCACACTAGCAGGAGCAGGTCTGTCTGCATTGGCCTCGTGATCCTCGGAATTTTCCATATCCTGGTTGTCATCACGATCCACACCTGGATCATTTGGTGGCATTGGCATGTCATCACCATCAAAAGACCCAATTTCTGCAAAATATATACAAGTACACAACAATAATTAAACAATTTCATTAAACAATTTAATAAAAACAAGTTAAATAACATGTTAGAATATATTTAAATAAAACAGTAATATTACCTCTATCATCCAACGGCTCATCATCTATGAAGAGGATGTTGGCACACCCTCGCCAATCCAAACCAGCAGAAGGATAGGGGACCATAACGAAGGGATGCTCGTCAACACTGGCTAGAAACTCTAGTGCATCATGCGATATCCTCACGGAAAACTCAATCTCGCCCCTCTTGGGCATCATCTGTCCCCACATGTGCATATGTGCATCCAGCATCGGCCTACGAGGCTGCTGAAAACAAGTGTGCCTCATCTCTGGAAACCTCTCAAAAAATAAACAAAATAGCTCTGAAGCAAAAGGGAAGTTAACCCTCCTTTGTGCATGAGCATGACATCTATCTAAGGTTGTACATAATTGCCACAAAAAAATGGCAGACCACTTGACAAGTCGTGGCTCCTGTACTAAAGAATCAACATAATATAGAAGCGGGCAACTAATGTGTTGCCCGCCGCTAGTGTGGTGTGAAATGGTTGAAATTATAAGTGAGAGGCACCTCACCTCCTCACTACCAAATGCAGCAATACATAACTGACCTCCGGAGACCTGAAAATCTGAAGGAGACAGTATATCCATGCTAATGTATCTCAGGGAGTACACCAACTAACTCCCTGTTGTATAGCCAACTAGAACCTCTGGGAACAAGGGAAAATCCACCCCTCTCCTCGATAGCCTTGTAATGAAATAGATGTCCTCCTCAGTGAGCGCGTACCACTGGTTAGGACCAAAAAGGAAAGCCTATAGGTGGGCATTCCACCTGT
The DNA here is from genome assembly GCA_034641835.2 of Pinus albicaulis. NCBI lineage: Eukaryota > Viridiplantae > Streptophyta > Pinopsida > Pinales > Pinaceae > Pinus > Pinus albicaulis. Next base: position 175,012,334 of record CM076579.1, read on the forward strand.
GGATAAGATGCCGCAAAAACAAACCATGGCCTTTTAGGGAAGTAGCATCCTCATAGAACTTGAGGAGGCCTACCTGCCTTAGGAGCCCCTGGGTAGCTATTGTAATAGGGCGAGGGTACGCATCTCTCTCCCTCTCTCGTGCCTCCCACAGGCGAACCATGTTATACTGGTCCGCCTGTTGTTGTTGTTGTTCCCTCTCTTCTCTCCTTTCACGCCTCTGAATGATTGACATATTAAATACAATTTTTTTATTAAATGAGACATGTATTTAGGAATATACATATATAATTTTTTTTGAAAAAAAATAAAAAAAACAATCGGTGCGCCACAAAAAATAGGCATGCACCAGTCACGGTGCGTCTTTTATTATCGCGCATCAGAGGCGATGCACCCGAAAATTTTCAGCGCACCGAAGGCGGTGCACCTGAAAATTTTAAGCACACCGCCCTCCTCGCATTGTTCCAAAGTCAACGGCGTGGTGGTATAACAGCCTGCACCATTAACTATGCACCAATCCCAAGGCGTATAGTTTGGTCAGCGCATCGCCGTCCTGACATCAGTACATAGTCAACGGTGCAGTCTTTAACCAGGCCACACCGTTGACCAAGTCGAAATGTCAGAATGACATGCGCTGACAAAATTACCCACCCCGGGGTGGATATTTCTGTCAATGCACCGCATTCCCACTATTTGACAAGGTCAACGGTGCGGCCAGGTAACCGAAGCACCGCACTTTTTTTAAATTTTAAAAAATATCGGTGCGCCTTTAGGTACTGCCTCGGAACTAGTGCAGATACCGTTAGCACTAGTGGTGGTGCGGCTTGTAAATTTACAAGCAACACCGTGAACCGATGTGAGCCAAATGGCTCGAGCGCATCACACGAGAAAAATAAAAAATAAAAAAAGTTAATTTTAAGCTAATTTACAATTCTAATCCACTAAAAGGCTTAGTTATGGAAAAAAAAGAAAAATACCTGTACATTTGGCCATCGAGGAGACATATTCGTTGTAGAATTTGCAAAATTGAATTTTCCCACCGTTTTGCAAAATTCAAAATGGAGATGGTGGGCAATGCATAGCAGCAGTGCATGCAATGGGAGCACCAATGTCAGGGTGCCTCAGACAAGGAAAAGTTTGACCCATGCTTAAGTGCTCTGGAGCACTGAAAAGTGAAAAATGTGGGTTTTTTAACCGTTTTTTTTTTTTTGTATTTAACCATGTTCCGGTGTGCGGGTTTTTATAGGTGCACCGGTGTGGTTTCTTAAGACCGCACCAGGCTGTTTCAGTTTTAGTGCAGGGTTTTAGGACGCACCGATGCGGAATCTTTGTAAATCATCGGTGCGCTACAGTAATAAGACGCACCGAGTGGGTTTGTACGGAGCGTATGGTGTCCTAGTTTTGCAAATATTTTTTGTGCACCAGTGCTTTCTCTAGTTGAACGCACCGGTGCGATTTAGGATGATAAGCGCACTGGAGGAAAAACATCCGCAAAAACCTCCACCCGCCAACCTCCTCTTATAACCTCCACTACAAACGGATATCTGGGGTATTTTTATAAGGGATTCCTCAAAAACATCTGTTAGAGGTTCTTTTCCTTGTAGTGGGTGTGTTTTTTTAATATTGCACACCGGTGCATTTCTACGACCTATGGACACCACACAAATACCAATACCAATTAGAATGCCCGTTGCGCTTTATCGACAACTGCCACCTAGGCGGTCCAATAGGAATTGCATGCACTAGTGCGATTTTCCTTTAACGCGCCGATGCGTTTTTATAACTTGACGGCCCAGTGCGTTGTATCACCTACAAGGTGCCCATTGTGGTTTTACACCTTAACGGCTCATTGCATGCACCTTCGATCGGCCCAGTGCGATTGTCTGGCTGACACACGCTGGTTCATTTCTAAATGCCCCGGGGCATTCGAAATTTGTTTTCTGTCCCGGTGCTTGGTAGGTTTACAGTACCTGTGCATTCATGGTACAACGCACCAGTGCATTAACACCTGATTAGCGCACCGATGAGAAAAACATCCATAACAACCTCCTGCCACCCATTTTTTTTTAGTTGTGTTGAAATTCTGTTAGAACCTCTGCCAAAACCTCTATTATTGAAAACGGATGTTGTAGCAATTGTTTTTGAAAATTTTGGCCAATTTTATAACACTAAAAACCTCTGTTATAACCTCCGCTAGAGGGTCTTTTCCTTTTAGTGCCTCATTTTATTTTTTTAACAACATTTATTTTCTATCTTATTTGAAATAAGGATATGCAAGACTCTATACAATAGATGATAGAAGAAAACAATATTTTGCATTTCTTTCTAGATGGGCTAACGTGCACAGAATTCACAACTAACAAGAACTTGCTAACAAACAACAGTTTTCTAGCTTATAGTTTCAATGTTGGGGATTTTTAGAAAAAAATTTATACGTACTATTTAATACAAGATCAAGCATAGAAAGAAAAATTTAGGCTAGATTCCAATGTCTAAATCTGAGAAGCACATATATGCCTTTGTTAACCCCAGTAAGGAGCTCATTGTCATCCGTGACTGTTACACAGCATTTTTTCATTATCCCTGCAATCCCCATCTCGCCCATTGGAGGGTCATTTTCGTGATCAATAAGCAGTGTCATGCCTTGCAAAGACCATCATTGTATCCCTTTACATGAGAGTAATGTTCCTTCTGTTAACAATTCCCTGAGCAGAGACTCAAAAACATTTGTTTTTGCCTTGGCGCGAGTAGTCAGTTATGCCCTCACGTCGAAGAGGAAGATTAACATTAGGCCCCACGCCAGCTGGTGCTCTGTCTTGGTTAGCCACCGATGCCGAGCTATTTATGGAATGTTTTTTAAAAATAGAGGTGGAGATTCCACTCCAACAACTTCGAGGATGAGTCATTGGGAGTGGTTGAACTAAATAAACCATAGACTCCCTCCTTCATTTTATGGTTTACACCTCTTATGGGAACTCCCTAAAGGATAGGCCTCCCTCCCACCTTTGTAGGGATCCTAACCTCCTCCTTTTCCTCTATAAAAAGAAGCTATCTCTCTTTGCATAAGCTAGCTGAACTTGGAGAATTGAACATACTATAGTTGAACTATTGAAGAGATAGAATAAGAAGGAATTACATTGAGAGAGCTTGAGTCCATGCCTTCTGAGAGAGCTTGAGTCCATGCCTTCATCTCGTCCGAATTCCCTGACAAGCATCTGAGACGCGCTTTGGCTGAACCTCGCTGGAGGAGACTGCGACGTCAAAACATTGGTTGTAACTCTTCCTTCTATTAATACATATATGTGACTATTGTTTGGTTCCCATTTTGTATTATGTTAGATGTTTAATGCTATATGCTAAGCCCTCTTTGACTAGCTAGTAGTTATGAGTGAAATTATTATGTCGTATGTTGTTCTTGTTTGTTGTTCTATGTGCAAGTATCCAAGCATGACTGCGGAAGGATTGTGACTTGCCAAGGCAGAAGCGAGAGGCCACCACCACTACATCCAGGACGATAGCATTGGACTCTAGGTAGGTCGATCTACCGTGTCCTCTTTTCATTCAATAATTAGGAATCAACACTCTAGCATGTCTCTTTGTTTCTAGACCCACTCTCAGGCTAGAGGGATCGTCTCTGTTCGCAGAGAGGATTTACCTGCTTAACAGCGACATGTAAATCCAAAATCATAGTGATACCTTGAACAAAGAATGATTCAAGTAAGTCATGGGGATGAAAAATCTATTTTGTTCACTTCCAACATACACTGCATAGTATCCCTTGAGAACATCTGTAGGGAGAGCACTGCATGATCCACCCATAACATCATCTTTCATTATGAAATACCTTGCCTTTTTTGGAAAATGGCATATCCAAGTCCCTTATAGCCATGGGTAACCTTGAAAAATGCTATGAATATCTGCCTCAAAAGAATAACTTGAGGATTCCTCATGCTTCTTGCCATTGAATTCAGAAACAAATTAATTATTGCTAAAAACGAGGGATAAAAAAGTTGCATTAGTTCTCTATATATATCACTTGATAATGACATTCACAAGCTGAGTAAGAGTCTACCAGTGCTAACTAAATACTGAGTTAACAAAATTGGCCAATGCATTTAATGTCAATCTGCAATAAGCCTAATACTCACTTATAGTTATCCTGATATCTATGCCAAGTCAATTGAATTGTGATGGAGGAAAACACCAATCCACATTAATGACATGTATCCTACAGTCTGGTATTTTACTAGAAAAAAATAATGGCCTTCGAAGATGTGTTTGCTAGAAACTATAAGTATATATTTTATGAGATAAGTAACATTATGTTGGGATACCAAGTTTTGAGTAAAAGCAATGAGTTGGAAAGCTTGATTTGAAATGGGTTTCAGCTATCCTAGTATTTGGCATCAAATCTGAATTTCAGATCGACTTGCTTCTCCAAATAATCATAACCATGAGAACACTCAGCATTAAAAGCTTCATTTGAAATGGGTTCCGACTATCCTAGTATTAGGAATCAAATATGAATTTCATATTAACTTTCTTCTCCAAATAATCATAACCATGAGAACACTCGACATTAAGATATTGCAATCTTGCTACAAGTTCTCTTGTAATTAACTTCTACAGGTTTATCATACTCATAATCACAGTTCTCTTTGGGAGATTGTGTTGTTTACTACAAATCATATGATGTTCATCAGGCATTTGAGATTATAATTTTGTCGGATTCCTCAAAGTTGGCACTTATGCCTCAACTTTTTTAGAGCTTCTCAACGGACTTCTCAATTTATTGGGAAAATCTTTTGGACCTTGCATTTGACCATAAGAATAATGGTTTATAGAGGCTCCAAAAAAGGTTTTGCATAATACCAGTAAATGATATTGAAATTTGTCCATAATTTGCGCATCCCACAAACAGGACATAGTGTTGTGTCTACATTTAATAGGTGAGATGTTTCATCATAAATGCCTAACAAGATTTTTTTTTTAATTGCAATCTTTTTCCTCTCCTTTCCATATTGGCAGACCATTAAGTGCAAGGTGCTCAACTGGCATAACCAGACTTCACTTGTCATCCCCTCATTTGTGAAGGTGCAATTACTAGCATGATGTGCTTGTTCTTTGTCCAACAAATTGATAACATATTATTTTGAGATATATTGATTTCTCCTCGGGAGATCATAAGCCAACTTTATACTCAAGCAATCTATCTCCAGTCACCTCATAAATGAAAAAAAAAAAGTATAGCAATCTTGAGTCTCCACAGATGGATTTGAAACAGATGAGATTCAAACACCAATTTATAGTTCAGCTACTTTGAACGCTGATATGGGCTAATTTACAGTGCCTTTATACACAAATTGAAATGCCCAAAATTAGAATATGAACCACAAAAAATTGGTAGGTGTTGAAGAATGACTTGCCATTACAGGTCCCCTCATTTTATTTTATTAGCAACATTAATTTTCTCTGTTATTTGAAATAAGGATATGAAAGACTCTATACAATAGTTGATAGAAGAAAACAATATTTTGCATATATTTATGGATGGGCTAACGTGCACAGAATTGACCACCAACAAGAACTTGGTAATAAACAACAGTTTTCTAGCTTATAGTTGCAATGTTGGGGATTTTCAGAAAAATTTCTATATGTACTATTTAATACAAGATCAAGCAGAGAAAGAAAAATTTAGGCTAGATTCAAATGTCCAAATCTAAGAAACACATATATACCTTTACTAACCTCAGTAAGCAGCTCATTGTCATCCATGACATGTAAATCCAAAAGCCTAGCGATACCTCGAACAAATAATGATTTAAGTAAGTCGTGGGGATGAAAAATATATTACATTCATTTCCAACCTACACTTCATAGTATCCCTTGGGAACATTTGTAGACAGAGCACTGCATGATCCACCCATAACATCATCTTTCATTATGAAATACCTTGCCTTTTTGGGAAAATGGCATATCCAATTCCCTTATAGCCATGGGTAACCTTGAAAAAGGCTATGATTATCTGCCTCAAAAGAAGAACTTGAGGATTCCTCATGCTTCTTGCCACTGAATTCAGAAACAAAGTAACTATTTCTAAAAACGAGGGATAAAAAAGTTGCATTCATTCTCTATATATAAAACTTGGTAATGACACTCACAAGAAGAGTAAGAGTTTACTAGTGCTAACTAAACACTGAGTTAACAAAACTGGCCAATGCATTCAATGTAAATCTGCAATAAACCTAATACTCACTTATAGTTATCCTGATATCTCTTCCAGGTCAATTGAATTGCAATGGAGGAAAACACTAGTCCACATTAATGACATGTGCCCTGCAGTATGTTATTTTACTAGAAAAAAAGAATGGCCTTCAAAGATGTGTTTGCTGGAAACTATAAGTGTCGGTAGACCTGGTGGAACTCAGCACCAACACAGAAAATCTAGAACCTACCCCTACTTGTCTGTTGGGGCATATGGTTAGCACGTAACAAGATCATCTTTCAGGACTCCCATATCCAATGGCATACCATTTGCAACAACATTGTGGCCATATATCTATTGATCCCGAAGGAAGATCCTAGGAAATAGACCAGGCACATCATCCCTGAGTTTATTGACAAGCCATACCCTTGGGCATATTTTGATGGATCTTCCAACAATGATGGCTATGGTGGTGGCGCAATATTATACATATCAGACTTTCATTATTACATGCTCAAAATGGATTTACAACGATGCACAAACAGCTATTCAGAATTAATCAGTCTTGGACTTCTTCTCATATTTGCACTTGAGAAAAATTGCAACAGGATTCAGTTCTTTGGGGACTCTAAAATTGTTATAAATTGGATCAACAATATTTATCGATGTCACTTGCACACACTCAGTGGTTTACTAGATGAGGTTATTACTTTAAAATCTCTCTTTGATTTTATTGTATGCTCGCACATATACAGGGAAAGGAACCATAATTCTGACCACATTTCCAAGGAAACCGTGCAGCTACCATGGGGTCAATGGTTGATTCAAGAACAAGTAGAACAAGAGCAGTACCACTATTATCACATTCCATTTATTGAAGATGTTGGTGTTGATGGGCCGAATGATCGGAACATCTAATTTTTCGGTTGTCCTATATTTTTTCTGGATGGTTTTGATGGATATTTACATATATTAGTTTAGTACTTTATCATGTAAATATTTATGGTTATCAGTGCCTTTACTTTGAACTCTTACAGGATAGATGGTTTGGACCATCTTTGCTATATGCATAGCTTTATGCAGCTGATATAAAATGTAATTTTCTATCATTTTTTATTAATGTAAATTACGATTTTTTCCTGGGAAAAAAAACTAGAAAAGGGAAAGGACAAGGTTAATTAAATTAGAAAGGATGATATGATCCACATAAATAAAATAAATAAGAAAAAAATATTAAGAGAAATAAATACATATTGGAATAACTAATCAGGATAATGAAAAGAGGAGGGAAAGGGGAGGAGAAGGATAGGGAAACAAGAAATTTAATGAGAAAGATTATTAGAATTTTAGATTTGAGTTGTTGATTCTATACCATTTCAATGTCTATAAATATTTTCAAAGTGATGAATCTACTTTTATATTGAAAAATGCAATTTAAATAATGTAAAATTAAAATACCATTAAAAATTGTAACATTTTCTCCATAGTCACAATTTAAACTTGGGATTTTTTAGTTTTCACATATTTCACATTACTTCAATCACCAATTAAATTATCCTATAACAAAAAATAAATTAAAATGTTTAAACTCCACCAAATACTTTAAATTTATTATAAATCAAAATTATTTTCATAATAACTTTATTTTATTATAATAATAACTAATACAATATTGAATAAAAATATGAATTTCAATCATTTAAAATGTAATTTTAAATATAAATATATGTATATGTATATATAAATTCAAAGCAATAAAAAAATCCAAAATTATTAAATTACACAACCAGACTTGAGATTCTGGAACATTTAAACTTAAATTTAAAATAAAATTGAAAAAAGAAAAAACCAAAAATATCTATTACCTAGAATAGAATATATGTAGCAAAAACTAAAAATATCTATTAACTAGAATATATGATGAAAAAACCAAAAATACCTACTAACTAGAATATATGATTGTTTATTTAACTGTTCAAAACCACGCGCTCTCGCGGAAAAGAGAAAGAGCCCACAACTGCATCATCATCATGTGACAATTTGTCCGTCACTTCACTTGACAAGTGCCAAATGATTTGACTCTTTGAAGGCGCCAATGGTAACCAAATTATCCACCCCAATAATCTGCCAATGACCAGCGAAGCCACGGATCGAATGAATGCTGCCAAATCCCATCAATTTATTGGAAGAACAAGTGGTAGACCACGTGCTCGCACACATCTGTTCTCGACTCCCACCCATCTCTGCACGTAAAGCTGAAACCCCGGGTCGGGCAGCCCAAGGTTGGAGTGAACGTGGACGGTATTCATAATCTCTTCGTACAGGAGACTCAAAAAGAAACAAATCTAAGGAATCCTATAATCTCGGACCAAAAAGGGAATTGAACTTTCTATCTTTCAATTTTTACGATTCACATTATTTTAATCTCTTTACAGTTTGAGTGGGCCTAATGGTTAAGAGCATGTGTTTTCTCCGAAGAGATCATAGGTTCAAAACCAGAGGGGTAGAGTATGTATGTCTTTGTAAACTAAAAAATCAAATTGTTGCGTAGAGGTGGGTCTCTTGTCCCACAAACAAGGGGGTCTCATACACCAATTTGGTGTTTGGCTTGGCAGTGACCTTAAAATTGGATAAAAATAATAATAATCACCAAGAAAACAACTTGAGTGGGCTCAATGGTTAAGAACTTGTGATTTCTCTTGGGAGGTCACAGGTTCAAAATCTGCGTGGGGTAGGGTTGTCTATTGCCCGTCATGACCAAGCTAGAGGGATAGATGCTCCCAATGTTGGACGCCTCAGTCCTTGCGAAAGTCATGACTTCCTGGTATATGTGACTTACAAGTTGCTACATATACCCAAGGAAATTGTTGTTTCTTGCGAAAGTCATGACTTTCTGGTATATGTGGCTTACAAGTTGTTACATATACCCAGAGAAATTGTTGTTCCTGTCTAAAAATAATAATAATTACCAATTAAACTATCCCTTACACAAAAAATTATATTTAAATTTTATAAAGTATAAACAAATTATTGATATTAATAAGATTCAACTATTGATATAATATTGATTTAATAAAATTCAACTCCTCATGTAGTGTAGTAGCTTACTTTACTTCTTAATACGGAGGAAAAAACTTGTAATTACATTTGGCTTCTCACTTTACTTCTAACTAGTTATTAGATTTTTATATTTAATTTTATAATAATTAAATAGGAATTAATTACATATTAGTAATAGTTTTTTTGTATTTGAAAAAAGTTTAGTGGGTTAATTAGAGTAGTTAAATGTTGTGAATTAGAAATTGAAAACTATTGATTAAGTTTTTGGGTTGAATTTTGTAAATATTATTGGATTTTGGTGTCTCCATCTATTTAAGTTAGCAAAATGACAAGTCATTCTTTAAATCTGAAACATAATCATTTTTAATAATGTTTCAAAAAATTATCTGTAAAAAAAATCTTTTAACAATCAATTTTCTTTATGTTTTTTTTTTTTTTTAAAGATTTATTATTTTATTAAAATTTCAGAAGTAAAGTCCACAGTCTTAGATAGACGGTGATCGTGTTTTGTTAAGGCACTCCTTGATGTGAAGTCATTGGTTCAATTCCCAACCTTGAGTGGGGTGATATTTTGGACATGATGAAGATGTAGTCCCACCAAGTTTACAAAAAAAAAATGCATAGTTACAATGAAGATATAAAGTATATAGTGTTAGCCCATATGAAGGTGACTAGGTTGGCATATGCACATAATAGAATACACATAATACCTCTCTCTTTGCTAGAAAACATAACTACCAAAACTTTTCCAAATGAAACAAAGTTGTTTATAATAACAGAATATGCTATATATATGAAACCAAGTTGTTATTGTTATTGTAATAGCAAAATATGATATATATCCAAAAATACCAGTGACAAAACAATACCAAAACTTTTCCAAATGAAACCAAGTTGGTATTGTTATTGTAATAGCAGAATATGATATATATATATATATATATATATGAAACCAAGTTGTTATTGTTATTCTAATAGCAGAATATGGTATATATCCAAAAATATAATTTAGAGGGTCTGTTATTAAGGAAATCATAGGTGTTATAACTTGGAAGTTTAAGCTAGAGTATAGATATCCAAAAATATAATGTAGAGGGTCTATTATTAAGGAAACCATAGGTGTTATAACTAGGAAGTCTAAGCTGGAATATAGACAAAAATTGCAATTGAAGCATAAACTAGCCAAAAAACACATAGGAATAAACTTACAATAAGAACTGACTACGCTCAATGATATTAAACACAAAATAAAGCATAATTGGGGTGTCATTTGAGAACCCACCAGTTCAACATAGAACACACTATCATTCTTCTCCACAAGTTAGGAATAAAGAGTAATCAAGAATCAATTTTACTTCTCCATCATTTCTAATCTTTGCCCAATATCTTGCATATCTATTTTTTTAGAGAGCAAAACATCAATCACAAACAATTTTGTATACCAATAAAATTCTACCATCTAGTAAAACTTATTAACATGATTGATAATGATTGCAAACAATTTTGTATATTAATAAACTTCTACCATCCACTAGAACTTATTATCATGATTGCAAATATAAACCAGATTTGAGAGAGAATCCTACACTAGTTGGTTCACAACCTCATTCTCTCACAATATGCCCTTTCAACTTTGATGTTCTCTTGTATCCTTTTGATTAAGTGTTGGATGTTAGGTAACATGGTAGGACCAAATGCCAAAGCTAGCATCCTTGTCAACCCTGGTCCTATGTATATGTTTTCAAGAGATAAATATTAAGTTAGATATGACATTTGAATATTATATGTGAGTTTATAAGTTTATATATAATGAATTTTTAATATTAATATAATTAAATATATTTAATTTTATTAAATAAAAATATTAATTTAAGTAGTTGAAGTTAGATAGGGGGAGGTGGTGGTTTGATTTTTTTATCTTTTCAAAATTAGATTTCGTAATTAAAAAAATTTCTATATTATTATAATAGAATAATTGCCTTAATACGACATTTGAATATTATGCTTAAAGTGTCAAGCATTAGCATTTGTACAGTTGGGTATTCCGTTTAAAGTATATTTGGTTTGTGTTTTGGTCAACAGGTAGCTGGCACTGATTTGCTTGGGATTCATAATAAAAAGAAAAAAAAAGAGATAAAGTGCTGATGATACATGCAGCATTAAATGTTACTAAAATATTCTATGAACTTAATTAAATAGTATAGATATCTGAATGGTGAGGAATTAATGAAATTAAAAATATCATATAGAAAAAAGTTTTGATGGTGTGTGAGCATCTTTGGACACATGAAAGAAAGCAACTAGTCATTTTTTTAAAGTAAAATAGAATTCTCTCCCACAAAAAGGAGGAGCAGTAGTACAGAATAAAGAAGAGTATCCTTCCAATGTAAGTTATAAAATTATAGAAAATGACAAGCACTGTGACTCATTTGGATGGGTCTAATTTAGATTATATTTAAATTTTGGACAAAATGTTGGAGATTTTTTTTTTTTAAATTAATATATTATATTTAAATATTGATATTATTAAAAGTTATTAGGCTTTTAAAATTAGAGTTGGATAATGGGTAATGTTTTGTAGTGAATATAATTTGATTTTAAAATATATTAAATTTAATAAAATTAAATTAGCAATTTCATAATGATTTAAATTTATTTATATTATATAATATAAAAACATTATAATAAATGAAATATTAAATTAACATTCTAATTACTCTATCAAAACTATTTTATTTAAAAATATCTTTAAAAAATAAAACTATATCCTATTAATATTAACATATGAATCTATAATGATATACTAAGATATGGAATCCATAATTTCCCATTTAAAAATAAATTCATATTTAAATTCATATAATTTTTTAATTTATTATTTTTGTAAAATTGATTTTTAGATTATAAAAAATGATTATATTATTTAAAGTGTTGGAAAATTTTAAATTAAATAGCATACTTATTTCTAATTACGTTATTTTTTTTTTATGTTCATACAATATATTAATCATTAGGTTAGATTATTATATGTTGAGATTTATATGCTACCATAAATTAACTGTGGCATGACACATAAAAAGAGAGAAAACTTTATTGTAGTGAAATCAATTCCAATACAACTAAACATATTTAGTTGTTGTTTCATGCATGCATAGCAACACAATATAACAGCCAACAAAGTAAGGGAAAGGCCAAGAAAGCAAGCACACTCATTATGCAAAGGCCAAGAAAGAAAACATACTCATCATGCAACTAATCTACAATTATCAGAGGGATATCAAATTTTAAAAATATTTTCTCATTGTTTAAAAGAATTTTCTTATTTTAATTTATTAATGCCATCCACCAATCATAACAAATATAAAATATGTCATTCAAACTAAATTATATTTTGCAATTTGATTTTTATGGTGCGACAAGATAATTATATAATCATGTATCTTATCATGTGAACTTTCATTGTATATGTTCATGAGATAACATTATTATCCTTAACTCTTAATCTTGAATCACAAATAAGGTATTCAAAATCTCAATATTTATATATTATCAAAACTTTTAAGGTAGGGCAACACCTTAAAATTATTATTTTATGGAAGGAATCCACTCATGTTCACTTGTTGCTTAAGGCAAGGCAACCTCTCATATGAGCTAAGTTCCAAATGAAATATTCTTCCATACTTGCTCATAGGGACTTCATCTTTATTTATAGCTAACAAAATAACCCTATTCATAACAACCTCCTAACTGCTTAGTGGACCTTTTTGAATGAGACCATATTAAATTTCCATGTTAACTCTCATAGGGAGTCTTGTTCAATAATAATAAATATAATGGAACGATTCCACCTTGTATTGAATGGTTTTTATAGCTCAAAATATCACCCACGGAATCTATTCATAGCTCAAACTGACACCCCCTTGAGTCTACTAGGGAAACACCTCAAAATGAAGGCTAGAATGAAAAAGAAACTCCATGGAAATCCTAATAAAAACATTGTTTTGCCACTTCAATGCACCTGGAACAATAATAGGGTGAGTTGTAATAGTTTTGTTTTCTTTCCAGGGAGAGTTGTAATGTTCTAGTTACGCAACAAAAGAGAGTTGAAGGGGCTAAGGCTGGTAGAGAGAATAGATAAGGATGAAAAAGGTAAAAAATGATTAGTTTAAGAAGATTAGGATGAAAGGACCATTTCAAACATTGTCAACAAAGAGTCTCGAAATTCATCTAATCAATTCTCCAAAGCCTTATATATAAGAAATGCTTCCCATGGAGCAAAGGGAGAAAAGTCGAACATAATGAAATCTTTTCACATTGAGAACCTATTTTCTCTTTGCGATAAGCTATAAAGCATAGTGATCCTGATTATGAGTTGTGGTGAGAGGAGGAGCCAAGGGCAAGGATTGCAAAAAGGGATCAACATTGTAATTGTTATGGGATAAAGAAAATATATTTCTTTTCTCCCAAAAAACATGCTTTTTCTTGTGTATTGTTAATATTTGTTTATGGGTTATTATAATACTAATGTTGTCATAGTTTGCAATTATATAATTTGTTTATTTTAAAACAAACTAAATAATTTGTTTCTTTAGGTCCGATAGACCAAAGTTTGGTCTCAGTGGGCATTAACCATCATCATCATCATCATATCGAAATGGTGGTTTTGTTGTTGTTTATGTGTAAGTCATAGGTGAAGGGAACCAATGGGCCAATATCTCAAGGAGTTTCATCATTGCAAGAACTGAGCATCAACCTTCTGTTAGGTCTCTGTAGTTTGCAAGATTGGCAAATACAAACGCTGCAAAGCCTACATCAAAACCACTTTGGAATCTAAGGATCTAGCCATCATAGATTTAGAGAGGGATCTCTCTATATATGTGTTCAAAAGATGTTTCTTTATGCTTAAGTATGGTTTTAGGCTAGTTATGAAGAACAAGGTTGTTTTTTTTTGGTTGGGTAGGATAACATGAAAATGAAGGAAGTCTATATGAAGGGTGAAGGTGTGAGTAAGTGAAATAATGGTTCAGCTAATAAGATAAGCAAGGAACAACATCAATCCATTGGGCTATGGAGTCATAAGAAGATTTAATTGCATAGCAAGTTTCAAGAGTGGTCCATGGGGCAAGTCATCTATGTCAAAGGATCTCTTTAAGTTGAATTATGGTATGAAACATTAACAGTGTGGTGAAGGAAGTAAACACACAAGAAAAACAAAGGACAACCTAAGATCAGGTAAGTACTTTTAAACTAGCCTGCTTTTGATATAATTTCAAGAGAAAAACATTAAAAACAAAGAATAACTTAAGATCAAGTAAATACTTTTAACTTAGCCTGCTTTCAGCATATTCTTAAAGGAAAACATTCATGATAAACATAAAAATAGTCTAAGATCAGGTAAGGACTTTGAACCTATCCTGCTTTTGACATACTCTTAAGGGAACTTTTCAAAGCAACTGTTGGAGAAGAAACTAGAGGATAGGGCTAACCATAAACTTCTCTAGCTCAACTAATTAGCAGACCTTTCAAGAAAATTCAAAGACAATATCTCAAGTTGTACTCAGGAAACATGGGCTTACCAACACTTCACTGGTTGTACTCTATTGAATTACCTTCAAAACACATTTAGAAGAAAACATAAAGGATAAAGATTTATCAGTGAGATTTAGGGTACTTTTAGAAGTAAATCCTAATCTATATTTGTTGTTCTTTATCAGAGAAAAGTGGACAGAATGAAGACATAAATAAAATAACAATTATAGTGAGAAACACATCACCATTGACATAGACCAAGATCCCATAAATCAGCTATTGTATTAGATGTTCAAACCAGTTACAATCTTCAAGTCCAGTGGGTCTTTACAGCTTCAAACTTCTCATCTCAACTTATGTATCTTCAATTCATAACAGAGCTACATCATGCTTCAAAAGCTATTTACATTCAACAAGTATCCAAAGACCAACCTGTATATTGTCTTCTAGAGAAGTATTTATAGAAGAAATGAGGAGGTGGAGTGAAAGAAAGACCTATCTGTTCAATTAATGCAGAGTAAGTGCTTCTCGGCCTTTGAAGGGCCAAATGGAGAAGTTTTCAAATGTTTTAACTCTGCTAATTGATTATTACACTAAAGTTCATCAACTTCAGTCACTTTTGTTGACTTTGGGGGCTTTTGGTAGGCTAGAAATTAATTCTGAGTTTTTTTTGACAAATATCTCTGACTGTGCATTCATTGTGTATTCTTTTGAGGAAATAAGCCTGTAGGTGGCAGTTTTGGCTTTAATTGCCTCACTGATGTGGCATTTAAAGCCTTCCTTCTGCTGATCTGTCTTCTTTAGTAGCTTGAAATACTGATTATGCCTCCGATTGTGCTTTAAGGCTTTATAATCATTTTTGAGCCTTTAACCTTTTCCTACTGACTGTATTTAATGTTAATCCTCCCTTTTCTTTGGCTTTCGGTCTTCATTGTAGGTTTAAGCTGCTTAATCTTCCATCTTTACGTATTTAACCCTTATCCTTAAACACATGATGGCTTTCCCTTTAATCCATTGTTTTAGTCTTCAACTCATCATTTGAGTCTTTAATCTTCGGTTTTCTTTGACTTTCACCTTTAATCTTCAATTACTATCGTTTCCCTTTGTTGTGGACAAGAGGTTTTCAACGAAGTGGGAGGGTTTCTTAATATAACCAACGCTCATGGAGCATTGTTTACCTGTGAAAACAAAACCTTGTTAAGTCCCCTTTTTTCGTGATTTTTTCCTCTGTTTGGACCTTGAGGATCCTTATCTTCTAGCTCTGTCCTTTTATAGACTGTAGGGGGCTTTCGGCCCCAAAAAATCACCATAGAACCTAAAACAAACCACACATACATTATATAAAATCCTGCGGGCTGGAAGAACTGCATGCAGTGGCGAGCGGAGGCGGATGGAGCAGTGAGAAGGAGATAAAATGTAGGCAGAGGAGGTTCTATGGGGAAAACATGCGAAAATTGGTGCAAAAACTGTATTTGGCGTGAAAATGGGCAAAGCGGTTTTACGAAAACCGTTGGCGGTTTTCGCGTAGCAAATGGGTGATAAGCGGTTTGTGTTGAATCGAACGTGATCTAATTAAAATGTGTCGCGTGGCTCCCAAAAAATCAGTGGTCTCGTGCGATTTTGGAACGTTAAACTTCTTCCTGCAAATTCACGCGATATGCAATATCGACCATTGGATGAGGAGGGGCAGATCCAACGGTCGGGAGAGAACGTGATGGGAAAGGTGTGCGGGCGGAAGCCTTAGTGGGAGACAGGTGGCAGCGGGAGATTGGTGGAGCATTTGAATAGTGGGGGTAAGTGGGTCCAGAGGGGTTGGGTGCCGGGATTGAACGAGAACCGTCGGTTTTTAATCAATCAACGATGGGGATCGACGCGGAGGGTGGATGGATAAACCAAAAGGTAAGGGGCAAGGGCTAGAGATTAGGAAAAAGGCGCGGTCTTATGGGAGAACACAGATCCGGAGCCAAGGGAAGAGGGGCTTATCGCATCGGCGGGGAAAGGGGGAGCGATGCAATGGAGAAAAAGAAATAACGCCGATGCGATGGGGGCTTAAGAAAAAGGCGCAGGGGCATGGTCCCGTGGAGGGATATGTGACCAGGGGCCAGGAGAGAGGAGCTAATCGCATCGGCGGGGGAACAGGGGTGAGGGGATGAAGAACTATGACAATGCCGATGTGATATAAAATTGCGATGCGATATAAAGTTGCAATGTGATAAGCGTTAGCATCAGGTCAAGGGGCTCGAGCATATGAAGGAGAAAGAGCTGGGGGCTAAGCCGAAAGGGGCTAAAGCCTATTTATAAAAAAAGATGCTTTTTAGGCAAAAAGAAGGTTTTTTAGGGGTTTTTTGAGGTTCTGATAGGCAAAACAGGACAATTTAAACCATAAAACAAGATTTTTATGAGTTTAAAAGGAATTTTTTATGAAATGAAGGGTAATTTAAAGGGAAAAAAAGGGATTTTAGCAGAGGAAAATGAAGGATAACAAAATGGAAAAATGAGTGAAATAGGCATTTTATGAAGATGAAATGGGGCTTTTTAGGAAACAGTTTTCTTTGGGAACAACAGGTTTTCTTGGTGGATTTTTGAAGGGAACAACACTGTTAGGGAACAATAGACTTCAAGAATGAGTAATTTTCTATGAAAATAATCTCTTGAAGGCTCAAGACCTATTTTTAGCCATCATTTGTTGTGACAAAATTTACTGATGGCTAAAACCTTCCATGATAAGGTGCACTTATTTCTTCCTCCATGTTTACTTTTATTTTGCATGTTTGTGTCATATACTTTTTGGGTTAAGTAGGTATTGCACACATCGTCTGTCATAGGTCTTGGGAAAGCCTATGGATTAAGAGTACTCAATTATTATCGAGGAAATTATGTCTAAATAATGGACTCCATTATTATTACTCTAATGGGCTCTTCAATCGCCCATTACACCCTTAGGTAGGATCCCAACACTCCATCCACTTTAGAAAAGAATTTGCCTTAATGCTTGTAGTGGGGATATATGAATATAAATCAATGTCATCTGGATAAGTGTTATATATGATGCCAAAGTAGGTTAGGAAACTAGGGTCTTATGTACAAGTGTTAGCTACTAAGTTGCAGTAGTCTAAGAAGCTCCACCATAAACACAGGCCCCATATATGACTGCTAAAATTGTCTAGGAAATCATGGTTCCCTGTAGAAATGCTCACTATAAGAATAAATACGTCCACAAAGATCACCCATAAGCCTAAGTTCCATGTCTAAGTGTTGATGTTGACTTCCAATCAATGACACCTAACCTTAATAGATGGATGAGTACTATGCTCCAAGTGCTTGACATAGTCATGTGGATATAAATAAAGAGAACCATCTATATCTAGAAGATCATCCATATAGCTACAAGAGGTAAAATGTGGATCTAAAATGGATACTACGAGTGGAGAATATACACATTGAAAACTAGTATTCATAGCCTTCTCACAACTTCCCTTAATGATGCTCTCTCCATAATGTGAAGTAGAGTCATCAAAGAGAAGGTGAAAGTAGTGGTTATCCAAAAAATGACAAATATCCATATACCAATCATTAGAAGCATCCTCTAATTCATTCCAAGTACATATGTTGTTGGTATACTCCCTTTAAATGATGGGATATGTCACACCAATGATACTACTCTCTTTAAATTCATGGAATGCCTCCTTCATATATTTTTTACGCTTGTAAAAAGTGTTTTTACATGTGTCTGGACCATGTCTTATAAGATTCTCACCTCTCCCTCCCATGTCACATTCCTTATCATTTCCAATTTTTTTTCTTATACAAGCGGTTCACATTCCTATGTGCCCGCACACACGTACCAGCTACTTCCACAGTCTTAATGAATTGCAGTAAATCCTCCCGAAGGGATCTACTATCGGCCTGCACTGAGGCCTAACCCTGCGAGCGTTTAGGAAAATTGATCGTGTGACCTCCCAATCTGTGAGTACTTCCAAGCGAGGACTCAACCAGTTGAGTTGACCCTTGGGGCTTATTTCCATTTTTTATTATGTCAAATTTTGGTGGCATAAATTTTTAAGGTATATAACAAGCCAAAGGTTGACTAAAAGAATATAATATAATATATCAACTAAAAGACAAATATCCTTTATCTAGAAGGATTGATCTAGTGATAGTCCAAGAGCTTCGTCGAATGATATTTGCTTTGCGATACATGCAACTATCACTAGAAAACCCAAAAAACAATAATTTTAAATCAATGGCATCTTCACTTTATATGGTCCAATTTGGATGATTTTTTTGAACTTTGTTTTTTTTTTTTAACACCCTCCTCCCACATTTACCTAAGCTAACTGGTCCACCAAGGTAAACATGTGATGAAGTGTTACTATGATATGATTCAACTCCCCAAGTACAGTTAAGGAAGTGGAAACGACAAGACAAGACCAATCTGACCTTCCTCAAATGCTATAGAACCTTCCGGAGCCAACCAACCCTCCCAGGTGCTCAACCCCTGAGACAACTTATTGTTTGAATGAACTAGATCCCTAGTCACACTGATGACAAACCCTCTATGCAGCTGAAACCCTCCATTTGCATGCACAAGCCTACATCCATGCAACTACGTACTTTTCCAGAAATTTTTGTGCCAATGACCCTGAATTCTAAGCCATTTTTTCAGGGCCAAGTCTCAAGCCTTTGCCCGGAACTTGATGAAACTCTCAAAAAGGATAAATAACTATATGACAAGGCCTCTAATGCAAAAATTAAACAAGGACCTGATCTGACAAGGCCTATCCATGACATACATTCCGTCAAACACATCATGAACATATAATCTACAGGTCATATAAACACATCCAAACACAGGAACTTCATACTTATATAATATTTTTCAAGGAGTTTTGATGCCCTCTCATAATAGTTGCAATATCAGCTATTAGTTCATGCATTCATTAACATTTCATTTACTAAACAAAAAATGATGAGAGCCATAACTCAAGTCTAACATAAACCATACTTATAACCAACATATAACCAGCAGAATAAAAATGATAAAACAACCATTAAGATCACATAATAACAGGAACATTTACACATAAAACACAAGAGGAAAAGAGATCTTATTAACATAAGTAAAATGCAACCAAGTAAGGGAATTCCATGTGCCACCTGACCATAGATTGGGTTGAACCAAATCTTTCTTTTAGCCAATCGCCCTCGTGCCATATTCCAAGCGTGAATGTGGGACTCATAACAAAACCAACCAGGGCTTCCTTAGGTTTTACCACAATAAACCAATGGATTCCTAGGCCTAAGACCTCATTTATACAACTAAGATTTACCACAATCCCACCAAGGGATTCCTAGGCCCAAACAGGAAACATGCACTACTAGGATTTACCGCAATCCCATCATATACCGGTCCAAGTATCACTAGGCCTATACTAGCATGGACGCCTCTGGATCTCTCCACCTAAATCATGAGGAATTTTTTTGTCTCTACCATCTAGGCTTTACTGTATATCTTGATATTCACTAGTTGAGGATTCCTAGGCCCAACAAGGGTACACACCTCTATGCTTACAGTATATCCCACCATTCACCAGTCGAGGATTCCTAGGCCAAACGAGATATTCACAATGAGGCTTTACATGTTGAAATTAGCAACAAGAAAGGCTTCTAATTTAATTTTCCCTTAATTAAATTAGAAGGAAATTGTATTTCCACATCACATGATAGCTTGTACGAGTTAACTGAATCAGGAAGACTTAGTTAGCTCAGTCAATTCGAGTTGAGGGTCAAACTAGAGGCATGTAGAGTTCTACCGAAGTTTTAGGGGGTTCGGTTGCATTTTATTTTGAGTTGTAATTAGTTAACTCAATTATTTGAGTTAAAATCAATTTAACTAGTTCTAACTGAGAGATGAGCTAGTGATAGGTCTCGTTAATTAAATTAGATTTAATTCACATGTAGTGATCAATAAAATAAATGATAATTTGCTATAAATAGTTGTTACATGTCGGTTCTAAGGAAGGCCCAGTTGAGATTGGAGTTAAAGGGAACAAAACTATCAGTTGTATAATCAGAAAATTGTACATGTCATGCATGAGGTCAACAGGACGCCCTAGATGAATTGCGCAATCAATTATTTGGAATTTCATAGTTAATAGGGGCTCAATTCCTCCAAGAATGCGTAAGAAAGGCTGAGCAACCGAGAGGCAGGAAATTGGTTAAGTATCAGACCATTCTTGCTGGGATCGGAGTGAGACAATCAAAGAAGGGAAATAACATTGTATTTTTTCATATTATTGACTTAATGCAATATACAAATAGTGGGGTTTTTAACTGAGGCTTTCCCCAGATACGTCTTTGTATTGTGTGATTAAAATTATTTCTCTTTCCTATTCATGTGATTGTGCGATCGAAATTGGTTTCTATAATTTGTAGAATTGATTCAGTATTTTGTTTTAGCATATTACAAGATCAGTTGAATCTATTTAGATATTTATACATGGTATCAGAGCAAGAATCACTATAGAAGATAAGAACCAGAGTTTCTTTTGAACAGGTGAAACAAATTTGCAAATTTATTCTTTAGGACCAATAACAGATCAAGATGTCTTTCTCTGGATTGAGACTCGAATATGCCCTTGAGGTTAATTCGAATTACATAGCATGGAAGGACATGATGGAGGTAGTGTTGGAGGACAACAGTCTAAAGGAATTCATATACTGTGATATTCCCCAGCCCGCAACAAATGCTCATCTTCTTTATGCATGGAAGAAGAATGTAGCAAAGGCGAGAAGGATTATGTTAGAAGGGGCTTGAGATCATATTGTCTCGAACCACCATGGAAATGAAAATATATATGCTATGTGGAAGACCTTAATAGATCCATTTCAGAATAATAGGAACCACAAGAATTTGGCGCTGAAGGACAAGCTCAGAAAGATCAAGATGGAAAAGGGTGACACGATACCAAAATACTTGATGAAGTTCACTCAATGTCGAGATGAGCTTGGAAAGTGTTGGGGTGATAGTTTCACAAGATCATTTGGTGAACCTAGTACTTCTAGGCCTTCCCAAGAGTTGGCATAGCTACCAGGACTCGGTGAATGGGAGGGAGAATCTACCAGAGTGGTAGTGATTGTGGTCCAACTTGGTACAAGAAGAGATTCAATGAAACACCAGAGATGGATCCTCATCAAAGAATGATGAGAATGAGAATTGTTCCCTAGCTGGAAAGGCGAAGAAAGGGAAAGGGAAGGCGTCCCATTCCAAATCAGATTCTAGTCAGGTGGGAAAGAAGTGAGACTTATCAAAGATAAAAAAATTTCACTGTCATGATCTTGGACACTATGCTACAAAGTGTCCACACAAGAAGATTAGAAAGAATCCCTCAGGAGGAGCGGCAGATGAAGCACTTGCTTCATAGTTCGAGTTAGATTCCACCCTCATCGCATGCATGGTGTCAACGGTGATGGGTTCTTTGTGGTACTTAGATAGTGGAGCTTCATTCCATATGACCGTAAATAAAGAATTCTTCAGTAACTTGGAGGAGAAGGATATCTAGATACACATAGAAATGGGAGATGACAGGAGCTATAGTGCTACCGACATAGGCACAGTTACCTTTCAGAGGGAGTCGGGTACTCCTCTCACATTAAAATATGTCGTGTATGTTCTTGGTTTAAAGAAGAATTTGGTTTTTGTTTCTATGTTGGATGACCATGGCTATGATGTGATATTCAGTGAAGGCATTCCTTCGTCACAAAGCCACGGGATAGGTGAAGAATATTGGGGGTTCGAGTAAAGAATCTCTACAAATTGGATGTAGAATATTATGCCACCTTGAGCACGAAAGAAGAGAAGGTGGTGAGTCAATACATCGGTGAGTTATGGCACAGAAGGTTGGGCCATTTACACCATGGCGCTTTGAAGATCATGCAACAGATTTCTATAGGACTTCCAAAGGGTGCACTTGAGTAGTGAGATACATGAAAATGGTGTACAATGGGGAAGTATACCAAAGCCACCTTTCATGATAAGGAAAGTTGAGCAAAGGCGATCCTTGAGAGAGTTCATTCAAACATGTGTGGACCGTTCTCCACAGCTTCCACTTCAAAACACAAGTATTATGTGATTTTTGTACTTGATTTTTCATGCAAGTGTTGGATTTTATTCATGCAGAAGAAAGATTAGATATTCTCAAAGTTTTTTGAGTTCAAGGCACTTGTCGATAAATATATAGGGAAGAAGGTGAAGGCTCTGAGGAACGACAATGTTGGAGAATATGTCTCTAGCGAATTCAAGAACTTCTGTGCTTCAGAAGGAATTCGAAGGGAATTGATAGCACCTCATAACCCTCAGTATAATGGGGTTAAAAAAAGGAAGAACAAAACTATTGTGGGAGCAACACAAGATATGTTACCTGATCAGGGCCTACAATTTCATCTGTGAGTGGAAGCATGCGATACAACAATATTTGTGTAGAACATAAATGCTCATCGGATACTTGGGATGAGTACACCGAAGGAAAAAATTCCAGGTGAGAGAACATATGTGTCGCATTTAAAAAAATTTGGTTCATCATTTTATTTCCATGTGTCCAAATATGTGAGGAAGAAGCTAGAGCCAACAACTGAGTTGGGGATATTTTGGGGGTACATTGGTACACCTCACAACTATCGGGTGTACATGCCAGCACATAGGATGACAATGGTAAGAAGAGATGTGAAGTTTGATGAAGTGAAGGCCATGCGAATTTCCCTTGAGAGGGAGCTTCAGTTGCATGCATTTGAGTAGCTCTTGGCTCCAAAAGAAGAACCTCAAGATGTGGATCAACCACAAGCAGAGGTGAAAAGAGTGGAAGAACCCACTCATGCAGAGACATCTCAAGATGAAAGGAAGTGTAGAAATTTGAATAATAGCTGAATTATTCACCAAGATTATCCTGATTACACACTATTTAAGCTTCATGCATAATACATAACCTCTTCTACAATTGATCATCAATATGCGGAAATAGAAAGCAGTCGCATGCGCTCATTAAACATAATCAAGCACACATATCAACACAGTATGTAATGGGGAAAGAAATAGCTGAAAACCCCCAACTATCTGTATATTATAATGATAGAGAACATGTAACAATACATAGCACAAAGCTCTCACAGCTCTCAGCACTATCTCACATGCTACACACAAACTAACACGGAAGATGAACAAGTCACAGGTTCAAATCTCCTCCACAAGTACGCTGCCTCTCTTGCGCCAATCCAAGATGAATAATGATCAGATCAAAGTTAGATCAAAGCTATATTGCAATCCTCATTGGCAACCTCAATCAATGTGTGTGCAAATCTCATGCACAAGTATAGTCACAACTGATAGCCACACTCACCCTTTCACCCACCTCTAACACTGGTCTCCACTGAACTGTCCATGCATTGCAGTTAACTGATGTATTCTTTAGTTGATTTTTGAGTTAATAATTAGTGAATTAATTAATAATTAATTCACACCACTCATCACTAGTGTATTTATCAGTTAGACTAAATACAACTAGTTCAACTAAGTTAAACCGAACACAACTCCACCAACTGTCTCATCAACTCCACCAAACTCTGCCACATGAGTTCTAACTGAAGTCAACCATGTAATAGCTCAAATAACCCTTAGGAAAAGTGAATTTCCTTCTGTCAGCTGCATGTGCCACATCCAAGCATCAAACTGAAGTGCTCCAAGAGGATAAGATAATGTTTATAGTCTAAATATTATTAAGGGTTAATAATATTTGTCTGTTCTATTTTTAGCCCGGCAGTCTAAAAATAGAAACCGCCCAATGTCTAAAAATAGAGGTCCATCTATTTTTACCAACTCGACCAATCATCCATAAATATCATCCTGCAACTCATAGACCATGATCCATATGTCTAAAAATAGACATAGTCTAAAAATAGACTTTGCGCCAAAAATAGCCTGCGGGCCCACTTAGTGAAGGCGGCTTCTTTTCACTAAGCTCCATCATCTTGTTGCATTTTCAACACTCCCTCTCAACAAGATATGGATTATCTGCAACCCCTATCCTGCCTCTGTGATATTTGAATTTGCTCTTGGTGAGCGCCTTCGTCAAGATATCAGCATCCTGATCCTCCGTGGGAATGTATGAAAGTAACATGATTCTCCGCTGCACACAATCTCTGATATGATGGTACCTGATGTCGATGTGTTTGGATCTATCATGAAATACTTGATTAGCCGAGAGTTTAATGCAACTCTGGTTATCACAATAAATCACAGTAGGCTCCAAGTGTGACCCGAACAACCCGACCAGGATCTTCCTCATCCAAATAACCTCGCATGTAGCCAAGCTTGCTGCCATATACTCGGCCTCTGCTGAACTGAGTGCCACGGATCTCTGCTTCCCGCTGTACCAAGAAACTGCTGTCGACCTGATACTGAAGATCCCTCCAGATGTGCTCTTTATGTCCGTTGGGCTCCCTGCCCAATCTGCATCCGTGAAGCCACACAACTTCACCTCATCCTCCTGTCTGTACCACAAACCATATCCCGATGTGCCTCTAAGATAACGCAATACATGCTTTCCTGCCTTCCAGAAGAGCTTGGTAGGCTTAACCATAGCTTGTGAAAGCTAGTTAACAGCATAGCATATATCGGGTCATGTATTGACCAGATACATAAGCGACCCCACCAACTGTCGATAAACAGTGGCATCCACTACCTCCGCCGAAGTAGCATCCTCCTTCCTCCAACCTCTAGGAAGAGGAGTATCAACAGGCTTGCAGCCATGCATGTTGAACTTCTCCAGTATCTCCCGAGCATACTTACCCTAAGAAACAAACAGTCCATCACTGCGCCGCCAAATTTCCAATCCCAGGAAATAATGAAGGAGGCCCAAGTCCTTCATCTCAAACTCTCTAGCAAGATCCTCCTTGCATGAAAGTATCAACAGCTCATCACCCGTCAAAATCAGATCATCTACATACAGTACAATGATCAACAACTTCCCCTCCACCACAATCTGGTACAGGTTAGGATCCGCCTCACTCTTGGAGAATCCAAGCCCGGTGAAGTAGCTGTCTATGCGAGTGTACCAAGCACGAGGTGCTTGCTTCAGCCCGTACAATGCTCTCTTGAGTCGGCACACATGCGACTCACTGCTGAAGATCTCGAAACCTTCAGGCTGCTCTATGTAAACCTCCTCCTCAATAACTCCATTGAGGAACGCAGTCTTCACATCCATCTGATGAATGTGCCACCCCATCTGCGCTGAGAGAGCAAGGATCGTCCGTATGGAAGATTACCTTGCGACAGGTGCAAAAGTCTCCTCATAGTCAATCCCCTCGATCTGTGAAAAGCCACGGGCGACAAATCTCGCCTTGTACTTCTCCACACTCCCGTCAGCTGCCTGCTTCACTTTGTAGATCCATCGCGAACCCACCACCGATTTCCCCACCGGTCTTGGGACAATCTCCCATGCACTGTTCCTGACGATCGAATCATATTCTTCGATCATGGCATCAACCCATGCGGGTTCCTCCACAGCTTCCTCAAAAGAGGATGGCTCCGTCACAACACATTGACTCACAAGAGCCATGTATCCAATGTACCGATCCGGTGACTGTCTCTGTCTGCGCTGTGCTGTAGGTGGTCCTACAACCTTCTCTGCATCCCGAGCCAGTCGCTCAGCTTCTGTAGTGCGCATGCGCCCTCTGATGGTTGGCGCTGCCTGGGTGGTTTCTTCCACCTCCTGAACCTCCTCTCGTGGCTGATCCACATCCGGAAGCTCCTCCTTAGGAACTAACAGCTCCTCATCTGCATGCAAGTGTAGCTCCCTCTCAAGCGAACACTGCATGGCTTTCTCCTCCCGAAATTTTATATCCCGTCGCACAACAGTCTTGCGACTGTCTGGCACATACACCCGATAGTTGTGAGGTGTATCAGTGTACCCCACAAATATTCCAACTTCAGCAGTTGGATCCAGCTTCCTTCTTGCATCCTTCGTCACATGCATGCAGACAGGAGATCCGAAAATCCGCAAATGGGAAATATCAGGCCTCTTGCCAGAATAAGCCTCCTCTGGTGTACTCATGCCAAGAACCTTGTGAGGACAACGGTTCTGCACATACACTGCTGTATTGCATGCCTCAGCCCACAAGTGAAGGGGTAGGCCCCGATCATGCAACATCGCTCGTGCAGCACCCACGATCGTTCTGTTCTTCCGCTCAGCCACCCCGTTCTGCTGTGGGTTATGGGGTGCGATGAGCTCTCTCCGAATCCCTTCTGCGTTGCAAAAGTCCTTGAATTCAGCAGATATGAATTCACCACCATTGTCGCTCCTAAGAGCCTTCACATGCTTCCCCAATTCCTTCTCAACCAGCGCCTTGAACTCACAGAACTTTGAGTATGTCTCGCTCTTCTTCTGCATGAAGAAGATCCAGCACTTCCGAGAAAAATCATCAACAAAGATCACATAGTACCTGTGCTTTGCTGTCGAAGCTACTGAGAAAGGTCCACACACGTCTGTGTGAATTCTCTCAAGGATCGTCGTGGCATGACTATCCTTCTCGTGAAAGGTGGCTTTCACAAATTTTCCCAAGGTACACCCCTTGCACTGATCTGACTGCACAAGAGTGCCCTTAGGAAGCCCAGTAGAAATCTGCTGCAGTATCTTCAAAGCTCCATGGTGAAGGTGGCCCAATCTTCGATGCCACAGCTCGCCATCATCCCGGCTCACCACTCCTTCCGCCTTGCATGCCATTGCTGCGCAGCCATCTACTTGCAACTGATAAAGGTTCTTGACTCGAACCCCTATCTTCCGAGTTTCTCCAGTTGTCTTACTACGTAGGAAAGCCTTTCCCTCACTGAAGACAACATCATACCCCATGTCTTCCAACATCGCCACAGAGATCAGATTCTTCTTCAATCCTGGAACATGCATCACTTCCTTCAATACGAAGGGTTTACCAGACTCCCTCTCAAAGGAAATGGTACCGATACCGGTCGCACTGTATCTACCATCATCGCCCATCTCGATGTGCACTCCAAGATCTTTCTCATCCAGATCAGTAAACAAATATCGATCTCCTGTCATGTGAAAATATGCACCACTGTCAAGAAACCACACTGAACCCATCACACTTGAGACCAAGCATGCGATCAGTGAAAAATCCAGCTCAAACTGTGAGGCTAAGGCCTCTCCAGCTGCAGTCCCAGCAGCATGCTTATTTTTCTTCTTCTGCAGACAATTTGTGGCATAATGTCCGTGCTGGTGACAGTGAAAGCACTTCACCTTGGACATGTCCTGCTTCTTGCCTTTGGCACCGGAATGAGAAGCTTTCTTGCTCTTCCCCTTCTTTGCTTTGGCAGCCAAAGTGCAATTTTCTTCATCAGATGACTTTGATGAAGATCCGTCCCTGGTGCTCCGCCTTTGCTCCTCTTGCATGAGATCCGACCAAAGTCACTCCCATCCCGGCAATTTCTCCC
Source organism: Pinus albicaulis (assembly GCA_034641835.2). Lineage (NCBI taxonomy): Eukaryota > Viridiplantae > Streptophyta > Pinopsida > Pinales > Pinaceae > Pinus > Pinus albicaulis. Next base: position 175,040,623 of record CM076579.1, read on the forward strand.
GACCATTGACAGAGTCCTGATAGGAATGCCAACTCTTCGGAAGACCAAGGAGAGCCAGGTCCACCAAGTCCTCATCATCGACAGTCACCCCCACACTTCCCAGCTCATCTCTGCATTGAGTGAACTTCGTGAGGTACTCGGCGATACTGTCACCTTTCTCCATCTTAGCTGTTTTATCGTATTCGAGCGCCGCATTCCTCTCGTCGCTCTTCTTTTGGAATAGATCTCTGTCAACGTTTTCCACATCAAGTATGGAGAAGCTTTTCCATGCAGGCTGGATACAATGTGATCCTTCACGCCCTCCAACAGAATCCTTCGACATTTCGCCATCTTCTTTTGCCAAGCCTCAACTTGAGCAGCATCAGTAGGCTTTGGGACCTCAGCATCTATGAACTCCTTCATCCTGTTATCATCTAATACCACCTCCATCCTTTCCTTCCATGAAACATAATTCGAGCTGCCCTCAAGGGCATACTCCAGTCGCAATCCGTTGAAAGACATTTCAACTCCGGCACCAAGAAAACGAATTGCTGCAAAATTTGAATTCCACCAGCTCAAACTCAACCGCTTCTGGATCTGTGAGAACAAAGTATTTCTAGCACAGAGATCGACTGTAGGGGCGTTTATTGGATATATCACCTTTCAAAGGAAAGGATGGATCCAGAGGCTACCTGGCCCGCTTACAGACTCTGTCTACCGAAATAAATTGTAATCACTGTAATAGATCCGATGATCAATTCTCGCTCTGATACCATGTAGAAATTTGAATAATAGCTGAATTATTCACCGAGATTATCCTGATTACACACTATTTAAGCTTCATGCATAATACATAACCTCTTCTACAATTGATCATCAATATGCGGAAATAGAAAAAGTCGCATGCGCACATTAAAAACATAATCAAGCACACATATAACACAATATGTAATGGGGAAAGCATACAGCTGAAAACCCCCAACTATCTGTATATTATAATGATAGAGAACATGTAACAATACATAGCACAAAGCTCTCACAGCTCTCAACACTATCTCACATGCTACACACAAACTAGCTCAGATATAGAACAAGTCACAAGTTCAAATCTTCTCCACAAGTCTGCCTGCCTCTACTGCGCAATCCAAGATGAGAATGAATGAGATCCAAGTTCGAATCCCACTAGCTTCAACTGCGCAATCCTCATTGGCAATCTCAATCAATGTGTGTGCAAATCTCATGCACAACCATAGTCACAACTGATAGTAGACTCACCCTTTCACCCACCTCTAACACTGGTCTCCACTGAACTGTCCATGCATTGCAGTTAACTGATGTGTTCTTTAGTTGATTTATGAGTTAATAATTATTGAATTATTAATAATTAATTCACACCACTCATCACTAGTGTATTTATCAGTTAGACTAAATACAACTAGTTCAACTAAGTTAAACCGAACACAACTCCACCAACTGTCTCATCAACTCCACCAAACTCTGCCACATGAGTTCTAACTCAAGTCAACCATGCAATAGCTCAACTAACCCTTAGGAAAAGCGTATTTCCTTCTTTCAGCTGCATGTGCCACATCCAAGCATCAAACTGAAGTGCTCCAAGAGGATAAGATAATGTTTATAGTCTAAATATTATTAAGGGTTAATAATATTCGATTGTTCTATTTTTAGCCCGGCAGTCTAAAAATAGAAACCGCCCAATGTCTAAAAATAGAGGTCCATCTATTTTTACCAACTCGACCAATCATCCATAAATAGCATCCTGCAACTCATAGACCATGATCAATATGTCTAAAAATAGACATAGTCTAAAAATAGACTTTGCGCCAAAAATAGCCTGCGGGCCCACTTAGTGAAGGCGACTTCTTTTCACTAAGCTCCATCATCTTGTTGCATTTTCAACAGGAAGCACACCAGATAGACTGAAATGTTGTTGCTTGATGCTAGGAAGAATGTGGGAGCACTCACATCATAGTGCAAATAGAGAAGGTCCCTAGAGTGGTACACTGGCTACATGGATCTTATGAGCGAAGCTGTAGAGCTAGATCCATCCTCTTTTGAGGAAGCAGTGCAACAACCAATTTGGGTTGATGCGATGGTTGAGGAGTATAACTCCATTATCAGAAACAATGCATAGGAAGTTGTCCCAAGACTGGAGGGGAAGTCAATTGTAGGATCCATGTGGATCTACAAGGTGAAGTAGGCAACAAATGGGAGTGTGGAGAAGCACAAGGCCAGGTTTGTATCCATAGGGTTCTCTCAGGTGGAGGGGATTAATTATGATGATACCTTTGCACCAGTTTCAAGGTACTCATCAATCAGATCCATCCTTGCACTCTCAACGCAGATAGGATGGAAGATACATCAGATGAATGTAAAGACAACCTTCCTCAATGGGGTGGTTTATGAAGAGGTGTACATTGAGTAACCAAAAGGTTTTGAGACCTTAGACAAAGAGTCGCATGTGTGTAGACTCAAGAGAGCATTTTATGGGCTGAAGCAAGAACCTAGTGCTTGATACACTAGGATCAACAACTACTTCACCGGTTTTGGCTTCACCAAGAGTGAAACATATGTGAACCTTTACCATATTGTGGTAGAAGGTGATATTTTATCATTGTACTTTATGTCGATGATTTGATATTGACAGGTGATGATAAGTTCATCAAGTCTTGCAAAGAGGATCTTGCAAGATGATTTGAGATGAAGGACATGGGGCTCTTGCACTATTTCCTGGGATTGGAAATTTGGTAAAGAGATGGAGAGCTATTTGTATCTCAGGGCAAGTATGCCAACAATATTCTCAGGAAGTTCCACATGGAAAGAAACAAACCCATGGAGACTCCTCTAGCAGGAAATTGGAGGAAGGAGGATGCTACTTCAGGCGAAGTAGTGGATTTCACTATCTACAGGAAGCTTGTGGGTTCACTCATATATTTGGTGAACATACGACCAAACATATGCTATGTTGTTAACTAGCTCAGTCAAGCCATGGTTAATCCTACCAAGCTCTTTTGGAAGGCAAGAAAGCATGTGTTGAGATACCTCAAAGGCACAACAGGGTTTGGGCTATGGTACAGACGGATAGAGGGAATGAAGCTTCAAGGCTTCACAGATGCAGATTGGGTAGGGAATCCATCCGACGGGAAGAACACATCAGGGGGCATCTTCAACATTAGATCAACAACGGTTTCTAGGTACAGGAGGAAAATATATCAGTTGCGCTCAGTTCAACAGAGGCATAGTACATGGTGGCTATTCAAGCATCATGTGAGGCCATTTGGATGAGGAAGATACTTGTTGGTTCGTTTGGTCGATAGATGGATCCGACGATGATTTATTTTTATAACCATAGTTGCATCAAACTCTCAATTAATCTAGTTTTTCATGACAGGTCCAAGCATATTGATATCCGGTATCAACATCTCAGAGATTTTGTGTAGAGGCAGATTATGTCATTAGAGTACATTCCCATGGAGGAGCGGGATGCAAACATCTTGATAAAGGCACTGTCAAGAAGAAAATTTGAGTTCCATAGAAGAAGGATCGGGGTAGAAGATAATCCCTTTCTTGTTGAGAGGGAGTGTTGAAATTGGCAACAAGAAGGGCTTTTAATTTAATTTTCCCTTAATTAAATTAGAAGGAAATTGTAATACCACATCACATGATAGCTTGTATGAGTTAATTAAGTCAAGAAGACTTAGTTAGCTTAGTCAATTCGAGTTGAGGGTCAAACTAGAGGCATGCAGAGTTCTCCCTAAGTTTTAGGGGGTCCAGTTGTAGTTTATTTTGAGTTGTAATTAGTTAACTTAATCATTTGAGTTAAAATCAGTTTAACTAGTTCTAACTGAGAGATGAGCTAGTGATAGGTCCAGTGAATTAAATTAAATTTAATTCACATGCAATGATCAATAAAATAACTGGTAATTCACTATTGAATGTTAGTTCTAAGGAAGGCCTAGTTGATATTGGAGTCAAAGAGAAGAGAACTATCAGTTGTATAATTAGAAAATTGTACAGGTCATGCATGAGGTCAACATGATGCCTTAGATGAATTGTGCAATCAATAATTGGGAATTTCCTAATTAATAGACACTCAATTCCTCCAAGAATGCGTGAGAAACCCAAAAGTAGGAAATTTGTTAAGTATTAGACCATTCTTGCTGGGATCAGAGTGAGGCAGTAAGATATAATGTAGAGGTTTCTCAGGAAGGGAAATAACATTGTATTGTTTCATATTCTTAACTTAATGAAATATACAAATAACATGGTGTTTAGCGGAGGCTTTCCCGAGATACATATTTGTGTTGTGCGATTGAAATTCTTTATCTTCCTTGCTCATGTGATTGTGTGATTGAAATTGGTTTCCGAAATTTGTAGAATTGATTCAGTATTTTGTTTTAGCATATTACAAGATCAATTGAATCTATTTAGATATTTCTACATTACCGCAATCCCACCTTCACCGGTCCAGGGATTCTTAGGCCTTGTGTTCTTCTCCTGAGACCACCTCACTCAGTTTCAAAACCATTTGGCAATCTAGCTCAACCAAAATGAAAGAATCCCATCACACCATGGCTATCTGGAAATGACAAGGCAAGGATGAAAACCACTGTCACACCTGGAAAAACCCATGTCGATGACCATAATAGAACCAAATACACACATGCATATACCATGCGTGCCAAAACTAGCAAAGAAATCATACATGCAATTTGACACCTGCAAGTAATCCCATTGTAGCACCTCGATCCAACTCTTCCTTGCTTGATCTTTCCTCTAGACTTTACCTTCTTTGTCCTTTCATATATTTTCTTGATCCAATGCTAGAGTGCTCCAAGAATACTCTAAGTGTGCAAGAGTACAAGAGAGTAGAGAGAATATCGAGAGAGCTCAAAACTAAACTGACAAAAATTGTGAACTTATCCTCAAAAGCCTTTTTTATCAATGATGCCTCTAATTTCTTCAAATTTCCATTATTTTCCTTCGTTTTCCTCCTCACATGCAACTTGTGACCTTTCACCTTCATTTTCTCCTAATTTCCTTTATTTTCATAAATAAAATGCTAATTAATGCCTCATTCCTTCCAAAAACCTTTTCTATTGCCTTTGCCAATTTCCCTTAGCTATAATAAACCAAATGAACACCCACACTAGGATGTTTTTCCCAACATTCAACTTGGAATACGTGTCCCATGACCTTGGTCTTAGTTTTCCTTTATTAACTTTATTACATGGAGTTTTTAAACTCAAGGTTGTTACATTTAGAGGGACAAAGATTCCAATTGGTTTATTCAGATTCTACATAACTAGCTATAAGGATAGTTCCAAGTGTTGCAACCCTCTTTTTCCCTTTGAAGACATGTAAAATATTAAAAAATATTCTATTTGGCCTAATAAAGAGCTCTTATACTATTTGTTATGATCCTCAACTCTATAGATTAAAACATAAAAAGTATATTATAAATTCTCACATTGTATTCAATATAAAAATATCCTTAAGGTAAGGAGACCATTTACATCAATCCTTTTATGGAAGGAATCCATTCATCTTCAGTTGCCTCTTAAGGTAATACAATCTCTCGATGAGCTAAGCTCCAAATACAACATACTCTAGCACATGATCCATGATGTGGAATACATTCTTATTTATATATAACAAGATAATTATAATCGTAACATCCTCCTAACTACTTAACGAACTTTCTTTAATGAGGTCATACTACATTTAGTCCACACTAATTACCATATTGAGCCCTATTTACTAATAAAAAACACAATGGACCAGGTCTACTTTATATTGAATGAGCTCAATTATTATTATTCTAGTGGACCCTTTGGTTCACAATTACACCCCCAAGGAGGATCACAATAGATATATTGCACTTTTGTATGGTTCTAGAAATATGGATTATGTGATGGCATAATTATGTTCCCATGCCATATGACTGGGATAATTGTGCTTATGCAAGGTTGTTGCGGTCAGATTGCGGTGGTTTATAATGCATTGCTTATAACCAAACTTCATTATTTTAAAAGTTGGCTTTGGAATGCAAGTCCTTGAGCTGATGTGATAACGTCCTCTCTCAAGCAATATTAACAATGTTAATGGTCAAGTCTTACTACCTTTTACTTGTATAAACACATTCCTTTTTCAAAGTTTACAAGGTTAACTAAATGAAATGAAATGAGATATAAAACATCATGTAGATATCTAAACACCCCTTTATTGGAAGCTTCAACAATTATATATATTTCACCCTTTAGAACTTTGAATCTATTACCTAAATGTTAAAAGTTCATATAAAAAAATCCAAGAGAAAACTCTTCATTGGGGACCCCACCAATTACATACATTTTGTTCTCTATAACTTGAATCTATATTAAATCTCAAATCGCCTTCAACCTTGTTGTAATTTATAAAAGCATTATGTAGGCACAAGAGTGGAAACTAAGTTTACTCAAGATGACACTCCCTACTTTATTGTTCAACTAATAAACAATCATTTTATATCAATATAAAATTCATTCATCATATGTTTTCCATGTCAATATGATTAATTGACATCTTATTTAGAAAAACAGAAAAAAAATATTAATATAGAATAATATTTATTTTAAAGTATTTCATCATAATACTTGGAATTATTATACAAATAAAAAAATAACAACCACAATACAAAGAAGGCCCACAACATATAATAATGAAACCCACTATACTTAACCATGTAAAATATTACATTAGTTAACCCAAAAGCCTATAATAATAAGAATAAGAATGGACTTTTTAGTTATATAATTATTTCTTTGTAATTTTGGATAGTGCATCTAATTTTATTGTCTCTACAATAATAGACAAATTACATAAAGGAGTAAAAATCATGCTATATTTGACCCATTATTGAATTTGCGAGTGTATTAACTGGTGGACAAATTCAATCTTTTCAATTAATTTGTATTTTTGGAAAATCCACTTATACATTATTTTTTTCCATGTAAATTTCTGCTTTTATAAAATTTTGTTTTATTTTAAAATGGACAAAATTCCTCGTACAAAATTCGAAGAACAAAGTTTCACTAAATAATTCTTAAGAAAACAAAATTCCAGTTAAAAACACTTTAGAGACAATTATGGCCAAATTTTGCCAGTTCCTCCACACTTTTGGAGGAGGGCCACCATCAGCGGACAAATCAATTGATGGCAGTATTATGATGAGACCATGCTGAGGAGCTGAGATTAAGGGCCTTTAAAGAAGCCGTACAATCGCCAGGCTGGATGATGTGATTGGTGTTGGGATGGAATTATCTACAGAGAATCTAACACTGATGGAACTCTGCCACTTGCCAGCTAAGCATTGGAGGATGGTTTCTACCTCGACACTGACCCGGTAACTCCCACTACATGAGGCCGACATTTACACGTGTCAAAGACGCCATTCACTTGCAAATGTCGAGGCATATATGCAGGCAGCTCTGTGCTCTGTCACAGCAACTTTTAAAGATGACGTGGAAATTTTGGTAATTTTGCACCTCTGAGTCGGTCATGCTTCCTGCCAGTGTGCCACGTGAAGCCGGACGGAACAGGGGCAAGGTCATGTTCGATTTGGAGACGCAGGGGTTTCAGTTTTAGCGCCTAAAAAAGCTCCACACGGTCACAGGTAACTTCCATTCAAAGAATACAGGTGGAAGGCTCTGTGTAACTGCTTTTAGATTTTCCGTTTGGTAAAATTGGTACAGTTATGGTGCCTCTTTTTTATCTTTTTCTGTTTTGGGAGGGTCCAGAAGAGGAATCTGTTTGTTGGAGGTGTGAAGCAAAAGGAGCATCAGGAGCGTTCGCGTTCGCATTTTGTCTGTGAAGAGATCAGGTGGATCGGGACGGGACGGGTCAGGTCAGAAACACCTTTCTTGCGCTGTTCTTTATCGGCTTTTCCATTTGCTCAGTCTCTCGCACAATCGAATCCACTCCAGGTCATTCCAAGCAATCGATCGGAACGATAAAATCCCCGCCTCGATCCCGTGATCGAATCCCGGCAATGCAGTTGAAGAAGGCGATACCTTGAGAGTGAGTGAGCGAGGGTTTCGATTTCCAATGGCAGGGCAACAACAGCGAGGGGATCCGGTCTTCCAGCCGGCGAGCTCGGTGAAAGGACTCCGATTCGGCGGGCAGTTGATGATAAAGAACTTCAAGGTCCGCCGCGCGACGGCTCTGGAGTTCATCAGACTCCTCTGTGTTCCCGACGCGGGATCGAGTCCGTTCCCCACGGCGGCCGCTTTTATTCCAACGAATTTCACAATTCTTGCTCAGCACGCTTGGCACACACTAACCCTAGGCCTGGGCACCAAGAAGTCCAAGGTCGTGATCTTTGTGTTCGAGTCGGAACAGCTAAAGTCCGTGGTGGAGCGCGTGTGGCCGTGGGAGATATCTTTGGGGGAGGTAAACAAGAAACTCATCCGCGGCCTCCCAGGCTGTGAGATGGCCCGTTTCAAGTTCAGGAAAGGCTGTATTACCTTCTACGTTTATGCCGTTAGGCGACAGGGCAGCATTGGATTCGCCAGGGCTGAGGATTTAAAGGCAGTGCTGCAGAGCGTCGTAGCGCTTAAAGACTTCATGGATCACACGGCCATGCTTGCTACTCCTAACCAGAGGACTATCAGCTACTCAGCACCCATGGCCGTCGCGCACTGAACAAAAAATACAAACAAGAACATCATGACAATTTTCCGAGTACAACAATTTCTTCTTTATCGATCTTTTTCCAGTCTTTGTAGCATATCAAATTAAAGTACACTCGAGGGGAATCGATCGTGTGTAGATCTCATAACCTTCTCTCCTATTAATTCTTAGATTTCTCTTGATCTGTGTGAAAGAATGATGTCCATAATTCTGCATCATTCATGCATTCTTATCGCTGTCGCGTTTTTCTTCTTGTTGTCTATAGAATCTGAGAGAGTAACAAAAGGAACTTCAAATTTTCTTCTTCTCCTGTAAGCACCGCAATATGGTTAATTACAGTCTGAACAAAGGCTAGGCTCTAGGCTCATCTGTGTGTTCTTTTTTTTCTTCTTTCCTGGTGTTAAATGTATTGAATTGAATTGAATTGGAAAACCATGGACTGGTGCCAATGGTGATTCGGTGATTCGATCTCGTGACGAGATGAATTTACTATTTAGTTTTCAATTTGTGAATTGTGACAAAACCCTGACTGTTACCTGTGCAAGTTACCGTTTAGTGATAAGCAAGTGGAAGAAATGGTGCTTTTTGCTTTGCTGTACTCATAAATGGTGGAATAATAAGATACTGTATTTTGCTTGCAAAGTTGTCATCTACTAGTTGACTCAAAGAGTGGTAAAAGTTGAAACGGCATCTTTGCTTGTTTTCTTGCATATGATTGTAGTGGCTTGGGACAAGAAATATTCGTAACTATAAGCAATCACGCCAACGCAATCAACACCATTTCAAGAAGGAAGGGATCACATGTTTCCGTTATTATTGAAATTACACGCTTTAAATGTTTGTCATTGGGCATTTTGTACTGCAGTCAATTTTGGGTTTTAAATATAATTGAAATATGATCAATTTGGTAAAGACATTTCACTCATATCAAAGCATTTTGCACATTCCAATGCTGAATTACCGTAACAACCATTAAAACATGTGAACGCACTACGCAAATCCCAAACGCACTATGCAAATCCCAAAGCTCAATTTTGGTTTTGGTGAAAGCACATTTTATATGATAAAAACTCATTTTAATATATAACCAGATTTAACACGTAAATGGTTTAAATTTACCGTACTTTTTAAAAAAGGTTGTGGTAAGTTTTAGAAAAGTAATGAATATCTTTATCGATGGACCAAGTACTTTTTAAAAATGTTGAGGTAAGTTGAGAAAAGTAATGGGTATCTTTATCAGAACACTATAAGTACTTTTAGAAAATCTCGTGGCAAGTCTTAAAAAAATAGTGATGTAGACTTGGGTATATAGAATGTGAAGTGAATAATTATTATATCCTTTCCATTAGAGGGAAATGCCCAGTGAATCCTCCACAAATAGAACCTAGAACCTACTTTGAAGTGTTAGGTAACTTGCAGAAATGGAATAATAATTTCATGGAAAAAAATGTTGTTAGGAATATAGAATATAACTTTATGGAAAAATACATTATGAATATTATATGTTATATTTATTTTAAATAAATAAAATTTTAAATTCTATGGAACTCTTACACAAATCAAGGATTGTTTGTTTTTAATACTAGCTAGCTAGTGGTAGAGGACGACACACATCACATGTTGCTAGTTAATGAAGAAGAGGATGACATTTATTACATGCCCTTCTCTAATGAAGGCTTTGAATGAGGAGGAGATGAGAGTGAAGGGACTTGGAAGTTTTGGACTTAGAACTAAACTCAGATAAGAAATGATAAGAAATGATGATACACTTGAAAATGGTCATGGGGTTTTATGTGACTCTATACCAACATTCTCCTCATAATTATCGCCACCCAACATAAAATTGCTTCTCTCATACCCTTTGTATACATAGTGGGATATGCAGCATAACAAAATTGGGAAGGGCATGAAAAGAACTAAATGAAGGGTTGCCTCTCTCATACCCTTTGTCTACATAGTGGGATATACAACATAACAAATTTGGGAAGGGAAAAGAAATAACTAAATGAAAGATCCACGTGTATCGGGGAAACCATGGATTATAAGGAAAATACATTTTAGTCTTTACAAGGCAAAACATCTCAATAATATAGATGAAGTGGAAAAACACCTCAAAAATATTGATGAAGTAGAGACAAGGGAACACTAGGCAAACAAAAAGGTGAAGAAGGTTGAACCAACATAACCCAACTATAGAGGTAGCAATAAACCCCCACATGTAACACCTTCTAGGAAGCTACTCCTAGAAGAGCTTCAACTAGAGGTAGAATGTCAAGGTTCATTGTATAACATAAGGTTTCAATAGTTGGTACAAGGCCACTATGGTTCATACGAACAATACACTAAAAGAGAAGGTCTTTGGGTGTAGAGTTGTTACCAACAAGAAGCAAATAGACAAGGAATCAACTCCTATAAATATGGATGTAGGGTTTTCAAGAAGAAAAACCACCAAGTACTCTTTGTCCTAGATTATACTCACATATAAAGGGAATGATAACCTAACACATGGATTCAACCTCATGGAAGAAAAACTCCCTACTAACTAGTATTAGGAAAGAGGTGCAACAACTCAATGACAAATACTACTTCTTGTTGAAAGCTTTATAGGGTTTAGAGATTTGCTTGGAGGATAGGGTTGAGGGAGAAATTTTAAAGCACTAAGCTAGATATGACTCCTCATGGAAGAAAAACTCCCTACTAACTAGTATTAGGAAAGAGGTGCAACAACTTAATGACAAATACTACTACTTGTCGAAAGCTTTATAGGGTTTAGAGATTTGCTTGGAGGATAGGGTTGAGGGAGAAATTTTAAAGCACTAAGTTAGATATGACTCCTCATGGAAGAAAAACTCCCTACTAACTAGTATTAGGAAAGAGGTGCAACAACTTAATGACAAATACTACTTCTTGTCGAAAGCTTTATAGGGTTTAGAGATTTGCTTGGAGGATAGGGTTGAGGGAGAAATTTTAAAGCACTAAGCTAGATATGACTATGTGCACCACATTCTCATTGATGATGTGGAGGAATATCATGAAAAACCTTGGGTTTCCCTCTATTTTTGAGTGTGATGTTTGGTTACATTACTAAGTTGTAAACCCATGCTCCCTTTGGTTATAAAACCACCCAATATCTAGAGTCTAAACACATATCATAGAAGTAAAACTACTTTACTACAAATAATAATAGGTCAATGACCTTGCTTTTAGGATGAAGGAAATATCAACAAAATCTATGCATGCCATGAATCTCCATAAGGTGATGGGAAGAAATCTATGCAAACGCTAGTAATGTTAACTTCTTGTATGTGCATGAAAGCACCAATGACATTTGCAAGTGCATTGATGTACACATCAATATGCATTATATGCACCAACATTGCCTTGTAAGTGCAAGTTAGGTGGGCATGTGGTGATGAAGAGCATGAAGAGATGGGGCTTGGAAAATATGTAGCCATCTTAGTATCCATGCACAAAATTATCTCATTAAAGATGTGAGGATAGGGAATATGCAGGGGGAAACTCCCCCATAAGAGAATAGATAGAGAAGACTAAGTAGCCTGCTCTAGAGAAGAGGTAGAGAAGAGGTTGTGTGCATCTGTACTAGAGCTTGCAAATGAAGAAACTTTCTTCTATAAAAGATTTGAAGAAGACATTAGCATTCTAATCTATAATCAAATAATATCTCAAATCAATGAAATGCCCATGGATAAGATCACAAATGAAGTGCATATGAATTTTGATGTGCTTGGTCCAATATTATTGAACCATATCCTATGAGATCTTACTACTACCCTAAATGACGTAATAAATGACAAGTTGTCAATGGTACTAGATTCCAAACTCAATGAGAATGTTTTGAATCCAAATGGCCTCAACCATGATACTCAACCCGTATGGCAGGTAGAGAAATAGTAGATTTTTTTGCATGGCCAACAAATTAGACTAGAATCAAGAGAGAAGAGTTATATTGAAGTGGAAATATTGTTTATAGTATCACCTACCCAATCAAAATATGTATACCCTACTAAATCAAGGTCCATTTATATTGCATAATGAATCACAAATATGTGTGTTCCTTGAATGTAATGAAATCACTTAGTTGCCTTTAAGTGCAACTCATGGGGTTCGTGCATAAACTGGGAAACAATAAACAATAACCATGGCATATGAAATGTCAAGCTTGATATAAGACTCAATATACGATGTTGTCAAACAAGTTTGAGGAGTAATTTACCTCAATTTGATGCTAGGAATTAAGGGAGTTGCAGTAATCTTGCAATTAGCCATATGAAATTGTTACATCGGATTGAGAGCAGACTTGGATTATGCTATGGAAATCCTAGAATCAAACTAAGTAATCTCAATTTTGAGAAAATAATGCAACAATCACAAGTCACTTGAGATAAATTACCTACCATACACTATAGTTTTCATAGTATCAATGGATTTCAAGGAGCTCCCTATGATCAAAAGATCATCTACATATAAGAATGACAAGGAGAAACTCATCCTATCATAGAATGTAGCCATTGGGATCATAATGGTATCAAGAGAATCCAAGAGAGAAGGAAGGACGATCCATTGTGAAGAGTGGTCTAGATGTATAATGAGAGGTGTCATTATGGTAACTTAAGAACCCTCTTCAAAATGAACGCTTCTTTGGATAATCCACTAATTTTTGGTGGTATTGAGAAGTTGATTGCCATGAACACCATCTAGATACCCGCCAAAGATGCAATGTTGGCTTTGTGGATACATTGGCTTGTGTTTATGTAAAATAAGGTGGGCCCATGCCTAAGAACTAAACACATTGGAGTGTTTCATTGTAGGTTTCCAACCACTCAAGGCTTCAAAAGGAGTGACACCTTTCAATTCTTTGTGTGGAACTTAGTTTTGGATATAGCATGCACAATTAATAACTTTTTCCCAAAATTTTGGAGCAAGAGATTTCAAATGTATCTTACATTTTTCCAAATTTCCTTCAAAGATCAATTATTTTACTTTGTCGCACTATTTTGTTGAGGAGTGTAAGGGAAATAATGCTTTAGATTAATCCCTTTGAAAGTACAAAAACATTGAAAGGGATTTTTCACATACCCCCCTCCATTGTTTGTGTGTAAAATTTTGATTGCCTTTCTTCATTGTTTCTTAGTGAGGAATTTAAAGTCCTAAAAGCACTCAAAGAGCTAGACTAATTCCCACTGAAGAAAACATAGTTATGTATGAATTGAATAATCATCAATGGAAGTCAAGGAATATTTGGCCCTACTCATAGAAGGTTGAGGAAATGGTCATACAAATAATTGTGAACAAGCTTCAAAACTTGTGTAGCTCTCCAAGACTTTCCTTTGTCGAACTTCTCCTCATGAAGCTTACCAAGTATGCATCCATGCTAGATATAATTCAAAAAGGGAGCATCAAGCAACCCTATAACTATGATTTGCTTGGTGAGCTATTGCAAGTAGAAGTGATTGACATGGGAGATGGATAAGCCACTCTTGACACAACTTACCCATTTATATCAAAGTGAGTGAGATGAATAAATGGAGGTGTTATTCAACCAACTCACAAAATAGAAGAAAATATAGATCAATGACTTAAAAATTATCCACTTTGAGGGGGAAACCTCCTTTACAATACATAAATGAAAAAATATTGGATGATTCAAATGAAAAACCTACTTTCTATATATAGGGGTCTAAGGAGTCACAATATAATCAGAGTCTACATAACAATAATAATGTAAGGGCACAAAAATAACAACAATGGGTTCTATGGGGCAATATAATAACAATATGGGGACTACATGGGCACAACAATAAAAGCAAGGGGACTACACTAACAATAACAATAAGGAGCTACACTAATATTATAGGGACTAACATGCCCCTCTCCTTCAAAAAGTGTTGTCCTCAACACTTGAGTAGTTTTGGATGTTTCTGTATACAATTCCCATCCTCCCATGTGGAATCTTCAGCAAGTAAGTTCTTCCACTTGATGAGATACTCTAAAATTGATTGATTTCGTAGCTGTCGAGTTCTTGTTTCCGTGATTACTTTAGGTTCCAATATGATTTTTCCTTCCTCGTAAAGTTCTAGAAATATTGTTTGAACTGGGAGCTTGTCACCTATAATATTCTTTAAGCATGAAACATGGAAAACTGGGTGCACTTGGGAAGATGCAGGAAGCTCCAATTTGTATTCCATAGTACCAATCATTTGCAACACCTTGTAAGGACCATAGTACTTTGGAAATAATTTATTATCCTTCTTAGCTTGCTTGAGGGAAATTTGTTTATATGGTTGTATTCGTAAAAATATCCTGTCGCCTACATCAAAAATTCTTTCGCTATGATGTTGATATTCCTGTTGTTTCATTTGATTATGCGCCAAAGTGAGATTATCCTTTAAGAGTTGGAGAAATTTTTGTTGATGCTCGATGTGATCTTCCACTGCTTGAACCTTATAATTTTCTCTTAAAGATGATGTGACAGATGGTGGATGATATTCATAAAGTGCCATAAATGGGGTCATTTTTGCTGTAGTATGGAAGGAAATATTATACCACCATTTAGCTAGAGGTAACCACTTGACCCATTGTGTTTGTTTATCATATACAATTCAACGAAGATATACTTCCAAACATTTTTTCACTATCTCAGTGTTCCCATCAGATTGAGGATAATAAGATGAGCTATGAGCTAGTTGAGTACCCAAACTAGAAAATAATTCTGTCTAAAAATTTCTAGTGAAAATGGGATCTCTTTCGCTTACAATAATCTTTGGGTTTCCAAGTAGCTTTTGAATTGTTTCCATAAATGTAGTAGCAACTGTACTCGATTTAAATGGATGATATAATGCACAAAAGTATGCATACTTGGTAAGTCTATCAACTACTACCATGATAACACTCTTTCCTTAGGACTTGGGTAAACCTGTGATAAAATCCATTGAAACCTCCTCCCAATATTGACTTGGAATGGATAAAGGTTGTAGGAGACCCGAGGTATTAATTGTCTCAACTTTATTTTGTTGGCAGACCAAACATTCCACCATAAACTTTTAAATATCAAATTTAAGGCCATCTCCAATTTTTTTTTTCTTGACCTTGTGGCAAGTTTTTAAAATTCCTAAGTTTCCTCCTAAGGGAGAGGCATGCAATTCCAAAAGAATATTTTGTTTTAGTTGGGAATTATTAAAAATATATAAGCGATCTTTGTACCATAATTAATCATTTTTCCATCTAAATGTATCAGATGTACTTGGATCTTGTTGCAAATTTTGAATGAGTGTCCACACTTCTTCATCATTATTCCATTCCTCCCTTGCTTCGATTATCCAATCTGGTTGGATAATAGAAATGGCGCAAATAAATGCTTCCACATCCTCATCCTTTCTTAAGAGTGCATTTGCAACAACATTTAGCTTCCATTTTTTGTAGATGATTTCAAAGTCATAACCCAACATCTCTGTGGCCCATTTTTTCTACTCTTCTGAAGATAGTATTTGTTCCAAAAAGTATTTAAGATTATCATGATCTATTTTTATCTTGAATGTCTTCCCATTAGGTAATGTCACCATTTCTTTAGTGCATGTAGTATTACCAGCATTTCCTTCTCATAAATAGGTTTCTGTAAATAATTTCCTTTGATTGGACGACTTTCAAAAGCAATGGGTCTTCCTTCTTGCATTAAAACAACCCCAATTCCATTTTCTGAGGCATCATATTCCATAATAAAGGTTTTTGTGAAGTTTGACGTAGCTAAGATCCGTGCTTGACACATTGCCTCTTTAATATGTTCAAAGGCTTTAGTTGTTTCTGGAGTCCAAGAAAATGCATTTTTTTTCAATAATGTTGTTAGAGGTGCTGCTATTCTCCCATATTTATTAACAAACTTGAGATAATACCCTGTTAAACTGAGAAATCCTTGCAGATGCTTTTTGATTGTGGGGATTTTCCATTCCTTAATGGCATTAATTTTGTTAGGGTCTCCCTTAAAACCCTCATGAGATACAGTATGACCCAGATATTCCACCTCCTGTACTCCAAAGAAACATTTGGAGGTTTTTGCATATAATTGTTTCTCCTCAAATAGTTTGAGCACCCTGTCAACATGTTTGTTGAGGAGGTAAATCCCCTCTGCGGACAGAGGCGATCCCTACTAGCCCAGCAGGGGTCTAGCAACAATCAAACAATGTTATGACGCAAGCTCCTAGTTACGAATGGAAAGACTAAGAATAGAAGCCTACCTGGATTCCAACGCTATGATCTGAAGAGGAAGCGTCCCCGTTCCTCAGCCTCGGCAGATCACAATTCTTCCACGATCTCCGCGGATGAACACCTGCACACAGAAGAAACGAACAGATACAAGCATAAAATCCAGCACACGTAACTAAACATCAGTCAGAAAGGATGTTACTCGCATTAACATGATGGAAAACGGAGTGGAACCATAATCATAATCATCTATTAAATAATGAACGAAGAAAGATTACAACCAAGTTTTGACGTCGCGGTCTCCTTCAGACGGGTCTCCGGTCGTCCACGTCTCGCAAAGCTCGCCAAGGAAAGGGAAAACCTCTCCGGAGTCTCGTGACAATGGTCTCCTTACTTGAGTCGGCCTTAAGGGAAAGAGAGGATTCTTTACAACACAAAGGCTCTTGGGAATATGGAGATACAAAGCTTAGGCACTTCAAGACTAGCTTGCCATGGGATTGAGCAGGCTTTTATAGATGGGGAAGGAGGGAGTTGGGATCCCTATTATTATGGGATTGGCCCTATCAACAAGGAAGGTTCCATAGGAGGTGGCAAAACTACTTCCCTTCCATAGAACTCCCGCAGCCAAACCTCCCAACTCAAGATAGGCAATGGTTTCTGAGTTTGTTGGAACTCAACTTCCGCCATATTTATTTAAAAAACAGTCCTTAAATTGGGTGGCGCGACTACTGCTCTATGACAGAGCGCCAGTTGGCGCGACCTCTTTGCGGGATTTTCCCCATTGGCGTGAGTACTGAACTTCCTGCCCGCGCCAATGCAAAAAGGGATGTTTTTCATGATTTTTGCAAGGAGATGTCTCAAGGGCAAATAAAGCTCATGCTTAGAGGAATGCATTGATGATGTTTTCAAGGCATGAAAATGTTCACAGGTCACAAAATGGGTCCTCCATTGTGCGGGACGGGGAATGGTAGGGACGGTGACAAATTACTGTGTAAGAGATGCCCCCTAAAGTATGAGGCCCGAGAGAGAGAGGGGTGAAATGCTTTACGAGAACATGTTCAACTGAAGGCCCGCCGTCGGAAAACCTGCGCAGAAAGATACAACTGATATCTCAAGTACATGATGTATAAGTGGTATGGACGCAGCCATCCGAAACAGAATATGCTATAATCCGGATCCAGGGTATGGGCGCAGCCATCCAACTAAGATCAAACAAATAGACTCAGGTATGGTCGCAGCCATCCAATCATTGAGTCATGTACATAATGACAATAATCCACAATCGCAGCCTGGATTACAACATACACAATCCAGGGTCTTGCGCTCCATCTCGACCCAAACAAGTACAAGTTCTAGCATGTGAATGTGTGAGCTGATGTCGAACATGCAAGAACATCGTCTGATTACCAGCCAATGATGAAAGCCGTTAACAGACGCGAGAGAAACCACCAATAATGACGATGGTCCTCAAGGTACTACGGGTACAATCTACGGCGTGTGAATAAATGAGCTGACGTCGAACACCCGCAGAATCATCCGATCGGAGGCCAATAATTAAAACCTCTCGTCGAATGCGACGAACCTGCCATTAAGGCATGCAGGCTCCAAGGTACCATCAGGAGTCTCTAGACCAACTTCCTGGATAATGAGTTGAAGTCGACAGGAAGTGACCTTGATCGAAGGTGGGCCATAATGATTCCCACATCATCGACACGAGACGGAGGAACATAATGTTTTGTTGTGAATCAGGATCATATGAGAAACAGAGGAAGGTTGATATTCGCAGAGGCCAACTTCTCTTGAACATATAAACGGCACGACAATGGACT
This sequence comes from Pinus albicaulis, assembly GCA_034641835.2. Taxonomy (NCBI): domain Eukaryota; kingdom Viridiplantae; phylum Streptophyta; class Pinopsida; order Pinales; family Pinaceae; genus Pinus; species Pinus albicaulis. The sequence continues at coordinate 175,059,336 of CM076579.1, forward strand.
TGGCAGTATTTGACATCAACAGATCAAAGGTCATGGCGACGAGGCAGTGAACAGATGATAGGTCAAAAGAGATTACCCAAACCCATGGAAGCAAAGTGAAACAACGAGATGAGATGTCCCCAACCCGACACGAATGCAGACAAGTGCCATGTTCAAGAGCGACATACTGCCGACGACAACGATAATGGTTCCATTTTTCCCCCACCATTTCTGGCGAGTACCCCAATTATTTTTTGATAACAAGTTTGAAGGGGATAGCATATGCTTGTGATATAAGTCCGCCCTTCGGGCGAATCCATCCTAGTGCATTTAACGAGTCCTAGGAAGGAGAAACTCGGAGAACGTCATTTCGACGAAATCCAATGTCATCAGGGTTTAACGAGTCTAACAAAGGAAGAACTCGGCGTCTTTTCATGTTTAGAGAGTTTGAAAAGACAGCGGAAAAGAAAACTCCACGGGTCCCTTTTCGTAAATAGTTCCCCAGATCCGAAAAGGTAGAAAACAATATCCGGGAAAACCTCCTAGTCGCGATAGGCTAGGGTATTCCTTTTTCGTAATCAATCCATCTCAGCCCGAAAAAGGGTTAAACTTATACTGAGTGGATGTCGATTCGTGTCCATTTTAACGAGATCGAAACGACAAGGGCCTCGGCAATCTTTTCATATTTAGAGAGTCAGAAAAGAGCTGAAAGATGACTCCAGAGTGACTTTTTCGTGTATTTACCGAGTCCGAAAAAAATATAAAATACAACTCGTTTCCATCATTTAAGTCGCAAAAACCTGCTGCTGCACATACCAAGCAAGCGTAAAATCCATTTTCGACATAACATATGCAAATATTTGATAAAAATAACTTTTAAAACTCATTTAACGTCGAAAAAGTTATAAATATGTCAAATCGGTAAAAATAAAATTACTTTTACTATTTACCTTGGTGGAAAGCAACAGTGGTCCATTTGGAGCAGAAACTTCTGACGGTGATTGCGACAAATCCAGTCGACCATTCAGCTCCTCGTCTGTCACAGGTAAGAGGCACTCTTTTGCTCTTCATTTTCATTCATTTTTTAATAACTTTCCCTTAGAAATCAGTTCTGTGTGGCCATTTTCAAAATTTTAGGGCTGCGCCCATTGGCGCGGGTATCGGGCACGAACCCGCGCCAATGAGCTCTTTTTTACAAAGGGCCCGCGCCACGTGGCGCGACTGTTCAGAAAACAGCCGCACCAGCGGCCGAACCTCAAATTTCGCCCAAAATTTCGACACTTAGACCAAATTGCATGGAATTTGAAGCTCATCAAAGATCTAACTAAGGGTTTTTGACCATGTGAATGCAGATAATCACTCAAAATGGCAATCGAATGGAAGGAACGAGAGCATGGAGAAGAGGATGAACAGGCCATGCAAAGCCAAGCTTGCATGAATGCACTTAGAAACTGTGGATTGAAAAATTTCTTCCTCACACCATGTTTACGAGCTCAGCCCGAGCTCCTCCAGTATTTAATCAGTATCTGGGACGAACAAGAACAGGTGTTCAGGTTACGAGACCAGGTGTTAGAACTGGAGGTCACCGATGTTTATTTCATCACTGGATTGTCCCGCAGAGGTCCAATCCCTGTATTGACTGGAAGCATACCATCTGGGGAAAAGATGGAAGAAGTAATGGCACGGGTGTGCCGAGGGGCACAAACAGGATCAGGAAGCAAGAAGGTGGATATCCACACCATCCCTGATCTAGCACTGAGAGTAGTTCTCCATACCATTACGCGGGCTGCTGGATCATAGGCTCCGCACGAGGCCATGAAGACCCAACTCTTGCTGGCCTCAGAATGCATGGGTCCCTTACTGTTCAACTGGGCAGAAGCAGTAACTATCAACATGAAAAGGCAGCTCACAAAGTGCAAACAGGGGAAACTGAAACAGTTCGGTTATGGTTCCATCTTGGTATCGTTCATTCTGGAACGTTTACCAATCTTCCAGGGCCAAGGGGCCGCAGTGGCGGATCCGATACCACGAGAGCCAAGAATGGCTCGCTGGGAAGCATTGATGCCCAGATCTGGAGGTGGCCAACAGATGTCCTGGAGGCCGGAGTTCTTTAGGTGGTTACGACGCCAACTGATTGTCGTGGAAGACTGGCCCTATGCAGGAACTGACTTTACCGGGGACCCAGATCTCCCACTGCCAGAAGGAGACGACTGGGACGAGGAGTTGGGTAAGACCTCATATTTTGATTTTATGTTTATATGTTTTTTTGTTAATACACATTCGTCTTAACACAATCATATATGCATACAGATGTGGGACCTGAGAGACCAGCTGGGATGTATCCGATCTCTCGGAGGACACAACTCGCCCCTGAGATTCAGGGAGAAGGCACCGGAGGAGATGAGTTGATCCAGAACCTCGAGGGGATTGCCCACGGGATTCCAGACTATGCCCGGCTAGCAGACGTACCGATGGCATACCAGCGCCACACGGTGGGAGTTCCGAGTCGGATCCACCGAATCCTGAGGCGCTTAGTGCGTGCAGTCACGTGCTATCATGAGCACCATGCGGATTAGTCCTTAGGATTTATACCACACCTATTTTTGAGAGACATAGCGTCTCCGGATGTACTAAGACGATTATGTATATTTTTTGAGTTTTATGTGACACACTCTATGTAAACATTTCGATATCTATATATATACATATCTATTTCTAGATGAGTCTTTCTTTACATGTGATGATGATTTATAAATTGCGCAAATGTCTGTCTAATACCAAATTTGCTACTGCATCTGTTAATGTATTCAAATGCCTGGGTATATGATGATATGTAATGTAGTCAAAATTCCTTTCCAGTAATTGAATACGCAAATACAGACGTAAGATGGACGGGTTTCTTACCGAATAGTGTCCGTTCAGCTGTAACACTAGAAGTTGTGAATCTAGGTACACGAGCAATTCACGGATACCAAGGTTTACTGCCTCGGTTAATAATTCCAACACGGCGCTATATTCCACGATGTTATTCGTGGTACGTCCTAGACACACACCTTGCAGGTCAATCAACTCACCAGCAGGATCGTAGATTACCCAGACTGCGGAAGACAGATTCCTGGTACTGCGGGAGGCACAATCCGCAAAACCAACAAATGGATGAATAGACATCTGCACAACCAGGAAGACCCGATCAGCAGAAAAATGTTTACAAAGCACACCACACTATGCACACAAATGACAATCACACACCTATGTACACACACCACAACAAGAAATCACTTTAGGCATAGTACTTTTTAAGGTACAGCCCATTTCTGGGCTGCGCCAGTGGAACTCCTTCGTAATCTATAAGCTCGTAGGCCCCATTTTTCAAAACGCGCTTTACTATATAGGGAACATGCCACATAGGCTGGAGTTTACCGGCTCCAAGCTTATCATGTGCCTGATCGTACAAGAGGACGAGGTCTCCTTCAATGAAAGAACGGGGAGAAACAGATTGATCAAAATGAGATTTGACCCTCTTCTTTTGTGCTTCGATGATCAAAGCAGCTAGACGACGGGTTTCATCCAACCGTTCGAGATACAGAAGACGTTCTTCTTCAGGAGAAGTATCCGGTAAGAGCTCCACAACTAATTTAAGTGAAGGAATCTCACATTCAACCGGCAGAGTAGCTTCCAGACCGTACACCAATTGGAATGGTGTGAATCCGGTTGCACTCTTAGCAGATGTTCGGTATGCCCAGAGAGCTGAGAACAGTTGGAGATGCCAACTGGATTTGTGAATCCCAACTGTTCGCTGAAGCATAGTGACCAAAACCTTGTTCACTGCTTCAACCTGACCATTCGCTTGAGGGTAGTATGGTGTTGAGCTGTCGTGACGCAAGCCCAACGTTGAAGTCAGCTCCGCCATCATGTAATCGCGGAAATGAGTACCGTGATCAGTGACGATGGCTTGAGGAACCCCGAACCGTGCAATAACGTGGTTGAATATAAATGAAGCAGCCGTTTTCCCGTCAGCAGCTAGTATAGGCATCGCCTCGGCCCACTTAGTGAAGTAGTCGACGGCGACAATGATATACGCATGCCCCCCGGCCGAGTGAGGGTTACACGTCATAAAATCCACGCCCCATTTCGCAAAAGGGCCGACGGTAATAACGGGATGCAATGGCAACAACGGCGCGCGCATCTTGCGCTGAAAAATCTGGCATGGATGACATTTTCGGACTGCAGTGATACAATCCTTGAATATGGAAGGCCAGAAATAACCTGCCCGCAGAATCTTCTGGGCAGTAGCATACCCGGACATATGTCCGCCACAGGCGCCACTGTGACAGTCATTTAAGACTTTCTCAGCCTCTTCCAAGGTAAGGCATCGTCGAAGCACCGAATCTACTCCAATGCGATATAAGGTATCTCCTACTATACGGTAGGGTTGGGACTGGTGCCGAATCCGACGGCGGGCAGCTTTATCCAACTCAGACCGAAATGTGGCGGTCTGAAGATACACAATGATGTCACCGTACCAAGGATCACGAGTACTGATAAGAAAAAGCGTTTCGTCCGGTATATGGTCTTCAGAGTGTGAGGGAACAGAGTCTATAGGGAGAGAACATATCAAATCCGCGAAGACCAGTGATTTAGTTGACTTGGTAGTGGTGAACTCCAAGTCAAACTCCTACAGGATCACAATCCATTTGGAGTACTTGCCCCCTAGTAATTGTCTAGAAAGAATATACGTCATAGGGTTGCAGTCTGAAACCACTGTTATCGTGCGCAAAAGGATGTAATGGTGAAAGCGTTGTACGGCGTGTACGGCTGCTAAGGCCAACTTCTCGACATGTGCATAACGCGTTTCTGGGTCGAGAAGGTTCCGAGACAGGTAATAAACAACATGTTCATCACCGTTATCGTCATCCTGCACCAAGACCATGGCGATGGTGCTAAATGCGGCGGCTAGATACAAAGTGAAGTCGCGGTGGTAGTCCGGAGGACGAAGTAACGGAGCATTGACTAGCAATGTCTTCAGCTTCTCAAAGGATTCCTGAGCAATTTCGTCCCAGTGAAAGGGAACATTCTGCTTTAACAAACGAGTGAATCCTTTGGCCACCTCGGCATAATTTGGGATAAAGCGCCTAAGAAAATTCGCTTTCCCTTGTAGACTCTGCAACTGATACAGGGAGGAGGGTGACGGGAGATTTACAATGGCCTCAACCTTGAGAGGGTCAAGGCGAATTCCGTCTTTCGAGACTATAAAGCCTAAAAGACGGCCAGAATCAACGCAGAAAACACACTTATGAGGGTTGAGCCTGATATTGTAGCGTCTGCAACGAAGGAATATCTGGCGGAGATGCTCAGGATGGTCCTCTCGCTTACCCGAATGGGCTGGCAAGTCGTCCAGATAAGGCTGGACAATATGGCGAATGTCATGAAAAGCGTAGGACATCGCACGGCGACGATGGCGCCGGTTGCACAACGAACGGGGTTTTGCCAGTGCCCGGACAGATGCGACGGTGTTATCAGTGGTCTCGGGTTTAATAATTTGGTTGTAACACAGAAAACGTCCATTAAGAACACAGTCCTCACTCCCGGCACATTCGTCGATGATGCGGTCGATAGCGAGGTGGGATAGTATCCTGGGAGCGAGCGCGTTGATATCGCGATAGTCTGGAAGGAGATGGTCGCCTGCTTTTTATCAACAAGGACGATATTGGACACCCATTCTGTAAGGGGGATAGGATAAATAAAACCCGCGTTCAGAAGTTTTTCAACTTCTGCCTTGATGGCAGCGGCTTTCCGAGGATGCATGGGACGTAAGCGTTGGCGCACGGGTTTCGCACCTGGGTAGGTTGGAATCTCGTGCACGACAATACTCGGATCAATTCCCGGCATTTCCTCGTAAGACCATGCGAAAACATCTCTGAATTCTTTGAAAAGCTCGGTATAGACTTGAATCTCCTCGGGAGAACAAGTCACACCCACATGAATGTTCTCAACAATCCCCGGTTTAACGGAGATGTTGATTGGAACAGTTTGAGTAATGTTACTCAGATTACCCTCCGAAAAGACCTCGTGCATTAAGATCGGTGTTTGAAGAGGACGGGAAGGAACCTGAGTAGCATAGCGCTCCAGACAATCAGTCATTGCCCCCAAGCTGGGTATAAACGAGGAGCGATGATGTCCATCGCCCCAGGGCAGCTCCTCAAGAGACATGGTTTCAATGATAGCCTCATCTGAAGGAAAAGTCTCTCTGAGAGGATCAGGTGAATCAGTCTGACCAAGCCAGGGGGATTGCGAGTAGACGTCGAGAGCCATGCTCATCGGAGCATGCTGAGGAGGTGGAGGGTCCGATGCGGCAACAATCTCACAGTAGCTGATCTCTACTGGCGTTAAAGGCATGGATTCTCCAAGCTCATATACCTGCTCAGGTGTAGGAATGAGCCAGGGGTCATCAGTCCTGGACAACATGTTGACTTGAGCGGTATTCGGTGGCGGTGCGGGGAAAATACCCATGAGGACTGGGTCTTTGAAAAGACCAGGTCCTATGCTGTCTGGGGGATTCGAAATTTGATCCACGTATGGCACGTTGTTCTCAGAGCTAGAGGTGAAAAATGACAACTGATCTACCGTGACAATCTTGCCCTCGTGAGGGAACTTAATGAATCGAAAGACGGTAGACGGCACGCAGAGCATGGCATGGGTCCAGCTGCGGCCAAGGAGTATATTGTAGTTGAGTTTAGCGTCAACCACTTCCACTTCCACGTTGACAGTTTTTCCCTGTAATGTGATCGCAAGACTCTCGAGAACTCCCAGGGGTTTATATTCCCGACCATCAAATGCCTCAAGGGCATTGGGAGATGATGACAAGGCTGGAGAGCCGATGGCCTTCCAGCAAGCGGAGGACATAACGTAGGTAGATGCACCCTCATCTACGATGGCCCTATGAATGTTCAGACCGTTAATCCCGACTTGAATGACCAAAGCGATTTGATGTGGAAGCCGGGGAGTAAAATTCTCTAGATCGAAGGTGAGAAGGCTCGAGTCGGCGGGATCGATACCACCGATTGCAGAGAGTAAAGCCTTTCGTTGTGAAGGGCAACTTTGAAGAACCTCAAGTGCAGACATGGCACATGGCGCCTGTGCCAGATCCTCAACGATACTGTAATGTTGAGCGGCACGAGCATTTGGATTGTAAGAGGATCTTCGAAGAACAGCCTTGGGACGTGGTTTCACAACGGGTTCGAGAGTCGGCTTCTCGATTTCCAATGGACCGGAGGCAGGTGGGGGAGGCGGCCCATCCGCAACTGCCTTCCTGGGTGCCTGCCGCGGTTCATTGTAATCCTTCGACCGCGTAGCGATAGTGATAGGTGCATTAGTCTTCATCATGAAAACCTGAGACCCAAACGGTGCAGATGGTGACGCCTGTTCGACCATCTGGGTCTGCTGAGATGGAAATGGCTCTTTTAAAACAGCCGGAGTCCCTTTAGAGCCTTTAAGAAGTTGACTAACCTCGGACCGTCGTGGACAATTCTTAGTGTAATGGTCACCTTCACAGATGAGGCAAGGGAATTTCGACTTACGTTGGGAGCCATCCTCAGTTCGAGATTTAGATTCCGGTTTCGGGGCATCAGATTTTGATTTGCCTTTGCCCTTCTTCTTCCCCTTGGAGGGGATTGCCTCCTTGAGATTGGCACAGACAGCATTCACCCTCACGCGGTTTACGGAATCGGACGGCGGGATTAGTAGAGGTATTCGGAAGGAGTGGCCTTCGCGCCCGTGGAGCCCGAATTTTGAAAGCAGGGACAATGACACCATCCACCGCAGAAGTGGCGGAGCCCTTAGTGGTTCCGGGCGGTGGAGCATCGGTCGAATGTCGTAAAGGCGTGCCAGGCTGACGAATGAACCAGATCTGATGCGGGCACGCCGATAGCTTGTTCCTCTGTTACACATGCTCCCATCGCAATATCCCGAGCGATTTTATTCACAAAGGAGGTGGTGAACCAGTGAGTCAGTATTTGATCAGGTATGTGAAACTTGATCAGTCTACAATGGCGCCGCCTCTCATGAATGTGATCAGAGATGGCCAGTGGCCTTGTCCGCGAGTCGAAGTCCGTATACCAGGCCGTGCTTGGAAGTGCGTGAGGAAAGCCATGGCTAAAGAATTGAAATCTTGGAAAATTCCACGGGATAACTCTATGTACCACTTAGTAGCAGTTCCAGTTAAAGTAAGCTGGAAGAGGCGCAGACGAATCGAATCGTCGACCCCGAAGTTAGGCGGTACAGTGTCCGTATCCCCACATGCGCACAGGGGTCTTCTCCAGCTTTGCCCTCAAACTTGGGACAGTCACCTGGTATCTTGGTGGGAACCGGAGGCCAATATGGATTATGAGCAATCGGATCATTGGTCAACTTCGAAACGTCCGGTAGTTCCAAGGTAGCCAGGAACGACAATGGAGGTTAACTACCATGCCAGTCCTAGGATAAGGTCCGGTACCTGCGTTCCACGATGGTTGTGAATATCCCTGCCCCCATGGGTTCTGTCCCTGAGGATTCTGACCGTAGGGGGCATAGTTCGTATAACCAGACTGATTTGGCTGCTGGTAACCATAGTGCGGGGCTTGATAACCAGGGTTCGGGCCCTGATTAGGTGTCTGCCCTGTATAAGCAGCGTTTGGATTTGGCTGTTGAGCGTAGGTAGAACCGGGTGGAGGAGGATAATACTGAGAGCCTCCAGGGTGGTTATAGTTCGGTTGAGACTGACCATGAGGATGATAACCACCCTGAGGATGAGTAGGCTGCTGATAAGTGGAACCTTGCGGAGCCTGGTACGTAGGGCGCAGCTGTTGATTTGGCTGCGGCATTGAATGAACAGGCTGTTGAGCAGAGTGAACGAAATGAGAGGGCTGCCCTGAATGAACAGGTTGACCCGAGTGGGAGGGCTGGCCTGAATGGCCAGGCTGGCCCGGATAAGCAGGCGACGTTGGTTGTGCAGGTTGACCTGGTTGTAAGTGAGCCCCAGGTTGTACCGGATGAGCCGACTGGCCTGGAGGTGGAACAGGACCAGGTGCTTGCTGGAAACCAGTTTGGCCTGAAGCAGAACCATAGGGTGGTCCTGGCTGATATGCAACGTTAGAAACAACAGGATACTGCGGTTGCATCGGTAAAGAAGGCTGGATTTTCCCCCCAGGACCATAGGCCGGTCCCGGTTGATACCCCGGCTGAGGCTGAGCAGGTTGACCAGCAGGGCTATAATATGGTCCTTGCGGATTGTACAATGGCCCTTGCTGGCCCGCAGAGTAGCCTTGGATGGGCTGTCCCTGTGGGTCGTACAGATAGCCAGGTTGGCCTGCAGGTTGGCCTTGGAAAGGCTGTCCCTACGGGTTATGAGCCTGGTTGTACGGTAAACCTTGAGCATACAAATAAGCCTCAGGAGCAGGAAGGCGCAAAATGTCCCCATGCTCGTCAAGCTGACCCGGAAAACCATACACGGGAGTGCCGTCCTGTGCATAGTGCGAAAAGAAAGATCGGTAAGGATCTTGGGGAATCTGTCCAGCTCCGGCGTTCGGCTGTTGCAAAAACAACCGATACTCCTCCGGAGAGATATTCTCCGGTATAGCAGTGGCTAGATAAACATCTTCAGGAGTTGGCCCAGCCCTGGTAGCTGAGACAACAGAAGAAGATGCAGCCACACAAACAGTGGGCCGAACAGGAACAGAAGTGACGGGCGTCGAAGGGGACACCCCGGGTGTAGTGACAGCTGGCCTCAAAGCGGGAGATGATATTCCCATAGAGGCAGCAGCTGAAATGATCTGACCCATAGATCTGTATCCCTGTGGTAAAGAAGGACTGGCTGTCGACATGGTAGCCAGCTCAGAGTCGTCTCCCTCAAACAATCTACGAGGGATGCGCTGATAGTCATCAGACACCGGAATTTCCTCACCAGAATCACTCATGGTTGATCCACTGCACATGCATCCCTCGCAAGACGCCCGGCGAGGACTAGGAGGAAGCAGCGGCAACAAACGGTCGAACCGATGTAAGAGAAAGGAAATCAGCTCCTAATGTCAATTCAGACACAGGGTCCGAAAAGGGCCAATTGAACTCAACTGGTCCTCCAAAGGGTTGCTCGGCGAGAACCGGTCCCCCGTCAGGAAACTCGGAAACAACAGGCTGCTGTGGTTCAACAGAAGGCTGAGAAGCTTCTGAAGAATCGTTCGTGTAAGGACTACCAGTAGACGAAACCGATGGTTCCGCCACTGTGGCAAAAGACTAGAAGAAAAGAGCAAACACACACACGGGCTGAAAACGAGTTAAGACACACGATCAAACGATCAACAAGCAATGTCTAAACAGGTGTGTAATCGTGGGCGATTAATTTTACCACATTGGAAAGTAAGAAATTCTACCGTTTCATATTTTAAGAGTCGAGAAACGATAAAAAGATGACTCTATCTCTTTCAGAGTTGACACAAGCGTGAAAGGACAAACGCTTGACGGTCTTTTCAAGTTTAGGGAGTCAGAAAAGACCAAATGACTGCTCAGGAAAAACTAGGCACAAAGGGTGTACCAAATATCCGTGAACTGCAATATACACCTTGGTTTCAAAAATGAAACAAAAATCGACCAAGGACTTTCCGTACGTGCAGGTAGTCTCCCCGAATGCTGTGTTCGGTGTCTCACGGGTATAGGGCGGCAGACTCGGCTTCCTGTGGATAAAGGATTGAAAACCTATAGGGGTCTCCCTTTATATACGCGACGGTACGGGGAGCGCAAGTCCGTACTAGCGCTGTCTAAAGCCAACAGGCGAACGACGGCTGCTAGGTTTAACGACGCCGGAACACGTCTCTAGCCTAGACCTTCTAAATGTGTTTCGTTAAGTTCCAATGTTGCCTTAGGTTAATTGAATAAATTTTACGGTTGATCTTCAATTAAGTTTCAATTTCCAGGCCCTATCGTATGTAGTGTCTCGAAAGACTCCTAAATGCAAGCTATATGCCACAGTGCAACATTTCGTTCGATGAAAACTAGTTAAATAAGAGTTGAGAGCTTTTATACAAACGAAATGAACGGAAGACAAACAACAATGTCTCTAATGCAACTAATGCAATTGAAAGCTTTTCATTCAAAACACTAATCACTAGCGATATGGAAAAGATCACAATTTGCACTAATTAACAAAAGAAAAAGAGATTTTTTTTTTTGATTTTCAATGTTTAATAGCTAATATGCACTAAACAAACTTGAAAACAAACGGAACAACTTGAGAAACGATCTTCAAGAGAGTGAAACAAACAAATTTCACTCAACAACACAAGCAATCAGATCCCCAAATCGACCAAAGTCTCTCAAAATGAAGAAAAGACTCAAAAGCTTCCAATGGACCGTGTGATCTAGGTCCAAGGCAAGACCAAACGAATTTCGAATGAAGGAATGAACAATCACCCAAAAATCGCAACAAAACAATGAACAACTACTTAGAGGATGCGGAGAATCAATCAGATAGTTGACGGGACCATCAAAACACCAAAACTCCCAAGGAGGGCTCGATACACTAAGCCACTAGATGCCCTAGGGCTTAAAACGTGAAATCGGTAGATCAACCAAAGGACAGAGGTGAATTCTAGCCAAACAAGACTCCAACACACTCAGACAGTCAGGAAATCAAGAAGAAAAGCACTGGTCAAGTCCAGAAAGCTCAAAAATGAAGAAACTCAAAAAACTCACAGGGGTGGCGCGACTGTGGGCTTGAAACTGGCGCCAGAGGCCAATTGGCGCGAGACAGACAAAGGCAACATGCGCCAAGTGGCGCGACTGTCGGGTTAAAAACCGCGCCAGTCGAGTTTCTCAGCAAAAAATAAAAGCAAACTACTCCAGAAGCAGACCAATACAAGCTAAGCAAACCAAGAGGCTAAAACAATGAAAGAATCCAACCCATAAGGTTCATCAAGCAAGGAAAAAACAATCAAAGCGAAACAACATAAACGAGACAAGGAAAACTGGACGATCCCCAGCGGAGTCGCCAATTTGTTGAGGAGGTAAATCCCCTCTGTGGACAGAGGCGATCCCTACTAGCCCAGCAGGGGTCTAGCAACAAACAAACAATGCTATGACGCAAGCTCCTAGTTATGAATGGAAAGACTAGGAATAGAAGCCTACCTGGATTCCAACGCTATAATCTGAAGAAGAAGTGTCCCCGTCCTTCAGCCCTGGCAGATCACAATCCTTCCACGATCTCCACAGATGAACACCTGCACATAGAAGAAATGAACAGATACAAGCATAGGAACCAGCATACGTAACTAAACATCGGTCAGAAAAGACATTAATCGCATTAACATGATGGAAAACGGAGTGGAACCATAATCATAGTCATCTATTAAATAATAAACGAATAGAGGTTACAACCAAGTTCTGACGTCACAGCCTCCTTCGAACGGGTCTCCGGTCGTCCACGTCTCGCAAAGCTCGCCAAGGAAAGGGAAAACCTCTCTAGAGTCTCGTGACAATGGTCTCCTTACTTGGATGGGCCTTAAGGGAAAGAGGGGATTCTTTACAGCACAAAGGCACTTGGGAATATGGAGATGCAAAGCTTCAGCACTTCAAGACTAGCTTGCCATGGATTTGAGCAGGCTTTTATAGATGGGGAAGGAGGGAGTTGGGATCCCTATTATCATGGGATTGGCCCTATCAACAAGGAAGGTTCCATGAAAGGTGGCAAAACCACTTCCCTTCCATAGAACTCCCGCAGCCAAACCTCCCAACTCAAGATAGGCAATGGTTTGTGAGTTTGTTTGAACTCAACTTCCGCCATCCATATTTAAAAAACAGTCCCTAAAATGGGTGGCGCGACTACTGCTCTATTACAGAGCGCCACGTGGCGCGACCTCTTTGCAGGATTTTCCTCATTGGCGCGAGTACTGAACTGCCTGCCCACGCCAATGCAAAAAGGGATGTTTTTCATGATTTTGCAAGGAGATGTCTCAAGGGAAAATAAAGCTCATGCTCAGAGGGATGCATTGATGATGTTTTCAAGGCATGACAGTGTTCACAGGTCACATAATGGGTCCTCCATTGTGCGGGACGGGGAATGGTAGGGACGGTGACAAATTACTGTGTAACATCCATATAAAGGTTTTTTTGGCATATTGGAATCGGAGACGTAGATAGATCAATTGGAAATGACGTTGAAACAATAAAAGGGACTCAAAAATTGCATTCAATTCAAACAAAGTTGTCCACAAATGTGTTTGCATTGGATAAAAGAAAATATTCTTGTTTTTGTGATGTTTGCATAGACAACACAAAATCCAATGACGTTTGTGAAAAAAAAATGTATGTGAATGATTGGAAACATAAAGAGCTAAATACAAAGGGAAAAATGTCTGTTGCAATGTTTGAAGAAATGCAATTAGATGAAACTACAATATCATCCGATGGTGATCGAGTTTCTGATCTTGTTAGAGAAGGTAGCATTTGAATTACTTTCTAATGATTTAAATATTTAGAAATAAATTTAAATATGCATAATTAAATGTTAAATTTATTTTATTGTGCAGGAGATGTTTTTGCTGTAATTGCACCTCTTGAAAACGATGAAAATGTGAAGTATTATTTGATGCGTTGCACTGAACGAAAAATGAAATTATTACAAAACTATGATGATCACGGATTTCAGTATGACAGAGGGTCTATTATACTGAAAGGTTATTTTTTCAAACAAACTCATCAAAGTGGAGACTTTGTTTACTTTGAAGACTATGAACATGATTCCATAAGTTTTCAATATAGTCACTTGGTGTGTGCAGCACGCATAAAGTTGATAGAAGTTCAATCAAAGAAAAAATCAAAAATTAAGAAATGGAAAATGTCAAAATCCGATCATGAACGGATTATCGAGGATGGAATTCCATTAGAATTTTTTTGAGTGAAGTGTCCAACAATTTATTATCTTTGGATTAAATATGTTTTAGAACTTTCAGTACTCAACTAAAAATTGAGCTGCTTATGTTATTTGTGGTTTGCACATGTTACAAATTGTTTGGGTACAAGCACGTGCTCTAGTATCAACTGAAAGTAGTTTTTCTATACATGTGCATTGATGAAAAATGTTATATGTATTGGATATATATATATATATATATATATATATATTCTATAATGAAATTAATTGTTCTTGTATATGTTTTCCAACCGTATGGTACAAATTATTTCACTTTATTTTGTAAGGTCAAATTCGGTCCCCATATGGCCTAGCCTGCAAGGGATGAGATAACAAGTGGTTGTCCCCACTTGCCCGAATCTTAGCTTTTAAGTACAATTTTACTGTTTATGGCAGGCATCTTACATGATGTCCTAGCCAAGGATAGATTCTCTTTGTTTCAAGTTTCCGGTAAAAGTTGTCACCGAATGACCTACTAGGATATTATAAATACTAGCTTTGTAAGATCATTTTGCATTCGGAAAAATTCGAAAGTCTTAGACTTTCAATCAATTTAAAGTATCATTCACCCTAGGGAGTGTAAAATATTCAATGTAGGTTGGTGACGATGCTCACTCCTAGCTTGAAGTAGCTCCAATGACCAATTGTTTAATGAATTCCAATGCACTAGACCAAAGTTGGTGACCTACTTGGTTTTTCACCCAAGAAATTCCAAGGTAATCTTCTTACCTTTGGCCCCCAAAGCTACAATGGAGTTATAGGAAGGTGAAGAAAATTTTTTTCACTGATAGGAATTTGGTCACATCCCTAATCTCCCCTTATCAAAAAGTTCCTATCTACTACATTATCCAACGTGTACTCAAGATCACTATTTCGTAATTAGAATATCACAATATCATAAGTTCTCACAAAAATACATGGAATGCCATTACGACACTCATCTAACAATGGGGAGCTCAAAACATAGAAAGCTCCTTGTCCCCTTAATAATAATGTGTTTAATTTAGTCTTTTAGGTGAGGATTAGGTGTGAATCTTGTTTTCACATACAAAAATAATTAATTGTTTAATTCCATAAATTTGATTATTCACCAAAATACATGTCATATCCACTATTTGTCTCTCCTACAAATTCCCATTATTTTATTAAAATATGATTTTATCTCACCCAACTATCACATGTTCCTAAATTTACTCCTAATTGTTCCCTATGCCCTAAATCTACTCCTAATTGTTCCCTATGCCCTAAATCTACTCCTAATTGTTCCCTATGCTGCTTTTCCCTTACTTATTTTTAGAAAGTTATTTTCTTAGATCCATCATAACTATGGATCTATCAAGCGCCGAGAGGGATCAAATATCTAGAGGTGCAAACCTCTTTTTTGAGTGCAAAAATTGAGGAAAGGTTTGCACCTCGAGAGATTTGATCCCTCTCGGCACTTGATAGATCCGTAGTTAAGATGGATCTAGGTTGGTTTCAGTCGTGTGCAACCAAGGAAAAACTATCGATAAACCATTTTAAATATGCTAAATATGTTTGAGATTTATCAAGTCATTTTAATTTTAAATTTTCTTAGTTACCTCAATTTGTTGAGATGATAAATATTGTAGAATAACTTTAATAATGGAAAATGATCAAATAAAAGTTTTGAATGCGAAGTGACAATGTAATAATATTGAATGATAGAATTTGAATAATTAGAATGTAATCACTTACAAATAGCATTTATTGTGATCCATCTTAAACTATTTTCTTCTTCTATTCTTATTGTCACCCTTATTAGTTTTGTCATCTTTCTGTATCGATTATATTAAAAAGAAAGTAAAAATCATAAATCATAAACCATTTAAATATTTAGCTCGAACTCTTGTAGTAAACACCATACCTTATCTCTCTTGCTCTCCAATATTATTAGGTTTAATTATTATAACACAAAAATCGTTCTACATTGTCAATAATTTTTTGCGCTTACACTAAAATCAATGAACACTATTAATCTAATGACTTTACAAGTAATGTACCATCATACATGCAATTATATCAAATTAGAAATCAACATATACAATGAAATCAATGGGGATTGTCTTGTTACAAGTAACATAATTTCAATTTACCACATGTGCAAATGTAGGTTGAAACCATCCAAAACTTTAAGTTTTAAAACCCTTTTGATTATATATTGTGCAACATTAAAACATTAAACATTTAAAGTTCAATAAACATCACATGCAAAATGTAGATTGAAACCATCCAAAACTTGAGTTTTAAAAACTTCACATGCCATGCCAATTATAATTCAACTATCCAACAAAAACATTTAATATTAAATATCACATGCCAAATGTAGTTCAGATGAAATATAAAATATGTCCAAAAAATTGTAAATCTCACA